>UCOJ01000345.1:0-121149 GCA_900474305.1 Cecidostiba fungosa
CACACACACACACACACACACACACACACACACACACACACACACACAGAGGCCAGCTCCGTCAATGACGGATCAAATTTAATCTTATTTTTATTCGACGGATGAAAGGACGCCCTTATCTAAGCCGGTGCTCGATTCCCCACTCCCCCCTCTTTCGATTCACGAGGACTCTCTCGTGTGTATTTGTTCGCGGCGAAGCTTTTTGTCCCGCTCGAGCACTCGTTCCTTTGACATCGTTAATAACCACTCGAAAAATCAGGCGAAAAAATGGGAGAGCGAAGAGAGAGAAAGGGAGAGAAAGAGAGAGAGAGAGAAACACCTCGAGAGTTGTTTCCGAATCGATTTGTTCTTCCCTTTTATTTGCTTTGTGTCGTCTGACGAGTAAATAACAGCCACGCGCGCGGGCACATTGTGCGCTCTAAGTGCGATTCACGTGTGTTCGTTATACCTACACACGCTGTTATTACAATGCCGAGTAATAACGGCGTACGGGCACTTTGTACACCACCACCGTCGATTGCAGTACAATGATAACAGAGAGCCAGTAGTAGCAGAGAGTTTCTACAAATCCTCTGAAATATTCATCCCGATTGTATAGTTCTAGTTATGTACACAGATAATCCCCGAACTCAGGGATACAGGAAGATCCTCGAGCACAACAGTCGCGTGCAATCTGAGAAAAAAATATATAAAGACCCCCGACCACATCACGAAGGGATAAAGAAGTGCAATTTTCATAGTCGCACACAGACGACCAGTAGTAGATATATATCCCTTTCCTGTCGCTGCGGTGGTCGTCGTAGTAGTAGTAATAGTACTAGTAGTCGAGGGTCGCCGGGCGTTAAGCTAAATTAACATAAGAGCGTGTGTGCAAACACAGCAGCAGTGGCAGCAGCAGCACTGGGGGAAGCGAAGCGAGAGAGCGTGAGCGCCGCCAGATAGAGATCACGGCTGTTAGCGAGCGATGCTGCGCGAAGCAGCAGCAGCAGCAGAGTGGGTAGGGTGGGAACACGTGTCCCTCAGTGAGATAGTTAATTACTCGTTTGTGCCCCGACGACGACCGAGGGAGAGTGAGAGAGACAGAGATGAAGAAAGGGACCGAGAGATGCTCTGAAAAGGGACGACGGTGTATAGGGTACACACATGGCAGTAGAGGAAGTGTTTCAGCGGACAATTGGATGAAATTTTTTGTGAAAACAGAGGCTCTTTTCTTCTTCTTCTAGCTTTCCTCGAATTTCCGGGATCACAGTGTCTCATGATTTAGCGCACGTTTAGCTTCGCTCAGTCTAGATAGTAAAAAAGATCCGGAATGAAGTTCCACGTAATGGTTAATCTTTTCGTCGAATATATACATATATATATATACACAGCAGAGGAGCAGAGCAATTAGTCAGGTCCCGAATTCTCGGCAGAGGGCCTGCGAAAAAAGAGCTGCGGTCGAGAGTCAAAAAGAGAGAAAGCCAAATCCGACACGACCCAAGGGCTTCGCTCGTCCCTGCGTCAGGCAAACATGCACGAAGGTATACACATGCGAAGGCGAAAAACGAGGATGAGGTTAATGATATACACGGCGGCTACCGTATAGTCACTATACACCGTCACGATCCCATCTGCTCTCCCTCACGACCGGACAGATACCATTACCTTGGCTCTGCCTTCCTTATAATCTAACGCCGCAGTGTGTCTCTCTTGTCCCTTTTGCTCTCCTGTGTATGTGTGTATATATATACACACGTGTGTGCCGACTTTGTGTGTTTAAGCCGTCACGCGCGCAGCCGTGTGACTGATTGCCGCAGCGCCGAGAGTGAGAGATTTATCATTATAACATATACACGCGCTGAGATGCTGTTGTCCTCGCGCATACCACCTCTCTCTCTCTCTCTCTCTCTCTCTCTCTCTCTCTCTCTCTCTCTGTGGCCGTGCAGCGCGGGTCCTGTTCCTTTGTCTCGGGTATTCTTGAAAGTTTCATTGGATTTTAACGCACATATGTGGGGTTGCAGCAGCAGACACACGTTAATGAATGGACTCGGATGATTAAAATTTTAATGCTGAGTAATTTCGTTCGTTCCCCTCCTTTGAGACGCACGGCTCTTTTTAGACAGCCATATACCGAGTGCTGTTTTGTGCGCGGGATTATATATACGAGGGATAGCCGAGAGAAAGGTTGATGACGATAATCGTGAGAGCGAAAGTCGCGCTTGTTAGGGGGGCGAGTGATGATACACCTCGAAAGGGTGGAGAACTTTCGAGTGTTCGTTTTATTGTATATAGGTTGGAGGCAAAATATTTGCCGGATCAACGTCAGTCAGTCGGGATTATTATAAAATTGTCTCGTGTATATAGTAGTAATAATACAAAATGAATTTACCATATCCCCAGTTTCCCCCGAGACATTTCGCGCAGTTAACTTCCAAAGTGTCTTATACCGAAGATTGTCGCGCGCGCGCTGCACGTGCAAGTGTTTCAGCTCGAGCGCGCCGCTACTACTACTACTACCTGTCGTAACATTGCGAAGCTAGTATAGTTGGGAACAAAGTCCAGTCGTACACCGTTCCGTTGTCGGTACACAATTGCGTCTCTCTGTCCTTCTCTTTAACACCCACGCGAAACTCAGGTTGAATAAGACCTGGGGCTGATGCGATTCATGCGCTAACTCTCTCGATTCAAATGGAGAGATGTTTCCTCCGTGTCACCTATATTCAGTTCACGCTCGCCTGGCTTTCCGTATCGCCGCCGCTGCCGCGTGCAAATGGAACACGCAGTTTGCTAGGTATTTATTACTCTGCCTCGCCGCGCCTTTGAATTTCCATTTCGCTGTATACGAGTTATGTGTGTGTGTGTGTGACGTGACGGGACCGAATGGGAACTCGTTCGATTTTTATATGTTTATATATACATTGTGTGAAACCAATCACTCTTTACAAGCGGCTCATCTTAAACACTTAAAAGCCGAGATCACACCGACATCTTTTTTTGCCCGCAACACTTTAAGCAGAAGCAGCAGCAGCAGCAAGAAAAAGAAGATGATGAAGCCCCCGCCTCATTCACTCAAGCGACCAATAAGCCTTTATCGTGTTCCGAACCCTTGTAATAATGAAATGCCAAAGTGCCGTCGCTGCTTCGTTTCTTATTTCTCTTTCGAGTATAGGGGGGCTTAGTCGAAAATTGCCACGTCCTCCGCTATATCGCACAGGTACACGTCGCCGCGAGCTGCCGAAAAAAAAAATCGCAGCTTCGAGAGGCGGGAACCTTGGCCCGGTAACGAAGTGTATAACGAAAAAGAAGAAGAAGAGGGACGGAAAGAAGGCGGAGGAGAAAGCAAGATAGAGAGGCCGGCGGCGGTGCGAGGTCGGATACCTACATTAGCCGCGGCTTGTTCGAAGATAAGGCGAAGCGGGGCTCTTAAAAACGCCTCTCGTCCTCGGGCGGACCAGCGACGCCGTTGTCGTCTCGAGAGATAGTGTCGATAGTGTCGTGACATCGTCTTGCTCTACAGAACTTGCTCTTCTTCTCTATCTTCTGGGCGTTTTCTTCTTTTCTGCTGCTTCTTCGTAGACTCTGTCGATGCGCTTTCGTTTTTTTTCATATTCTTTTTTTTGTGCCGCCACAAGAAACTATAATGTTTTGAAATATAGATGCGGTATTTATACGCAGAGCCTTACGTTGAAATTCAAAACGATAAAGATTACAAAACGAAAAAATTCGGATTAGCATTTTTCGCAAGGTCGAGTCCGAGAAATTTGATGCTATATAAGCGTTTTTAGATTTCACCCGTACGATAGCCGCGCTTAATTGTCCACGTCTGTTGATGGTTCCTGCCGAGCTTCCCGCTATTCAGTCTGACCTTTTTGTCGATCGTGAAACTCACCTGGTCCGATAAGCCGCGCCAGGGGGGAGATCCGGCTCCAGAAAACGTGTCCGTTAAAAAAAAAGATCTTCTGCGACAAAGACGACGCGACGCTATACACAGAAAAAAATCCGCCTATATTGTCTAGTCAGAGTAGTGATGAAACAAAGCAGTTTTGGATAGGCTTTTCCCCCACCGCACGAACTTTCTGAGTCTCTATGTCTCTGCATAGCGAAGATAGGTGGCGCATAGACACTTTCCTGTTGTAACTCTCAAGCATTTTTTTCTACTTCCTTTTTTTCACGTTGTGGCAAAATAGTTCAAATTACAGAGATGCCATCAAAATAACTAAATAAAGTTATTATAATTATTATTCAAGTTCTAAGTATTAAAATCAACTGTCGGGGGGAAAACTCTGTATCTATTTTATCTTTGTTTATATCTTCTATAATACTTTACAAAACCGTTAGGGGTCCCAAAGAATGGCTAATTTTCAAAAAGGAACCAAAGATAAAAAAATTCCTCTGATACATAATATTCCAAGACATTGACATCTCTCGAGAAATCCTCTCTGTCTCTCTCGGACCTTCGATAATCTCGGTCATTCCTTTTCCAGTATATATAGGTGTATACGTATACACGAACAGTTAGCGAGAAAAAGTAACGTTCGAAAGTTGGAGAATGCGAGGAATCCAATGACGCGCTCGTATATAAATGTGCCGGACGCTTGGCGGTAAAAAATTAATTAACTGCAATTGGCCAAAGTGAATCGTCAGACGAGCTCTAATAAGCTGTGCATGTGCCACACACCGACATTCCTCGGGCCATTGCTCTTGCGTATTCTTATTACGGCATGTGTGTATTAAAAAATATTCCGCTGCAAAGTATACTTTTTTTTGTTTACTAAATTCATCATTTTTCGCAAAAGTTCCTTCATTGAACCAACTCTCAACGGGTCTGATTAACGCAAACATCAGAAAGAAAGCGAGGCTCGCAAAAAGCAAGCAAACTCTATGTATATATATCAGTAATCATCCTCTCTTTTTTCCTCCTCAACTCCGGGGGCGATCTACCGACTTTTATACATATATACAGCCATCAGCAGCTAGCGTGTGGTTTTCTATATCCACACAGCCCGGTAATTTGTTGCGAGCCGCAGTAGCAGCTCTTCGACGAGGGGGCAAAGTTTTATTATACGAGCGCCCCCTACCACTGCGCTTGAAAAGGATTCACCCTTCGCTCGGAGGCTTAATAAGGACGATAACGAGATTTCCCGGGTCGCGGAGTTCACGCATTATGTCGACGACGGGGAGACGTCCGGAAATATATATATACACATTTGCTACGGAAGGGGAAAAAAGGCAGAGCGAGGGGGTGTATATATAGAAAAAAAAATCGCTGCGTCTCTTGACTATCTCTCGCTTTGACACGTGATGAAGTGTCAGTCATCGTGCAATTACGTTGGGGTGAACTTCTTCTTTTTTTTTTTTTTTTTTGACTCTCACTCCCGTACGCGATACTCTGCGAATTCCTGCAATTAAAACATTAGCGGTGTACAACACATAGGATTAAATGCGACGAAACGCGCGTAAATTCAAAACGCAATAAATCCAGCAACACACAGTTATTCCGAATCGATCTCCCCCGTCAGCTCGTAAAATCATCGCCGTATATATCGACGGCAAATTCTCCTCGTGTGCATAAAGGTACACCGCGAGAGCAGACGATACGATATACAAGAGAAGAGGAGGAGAAAAATTATCGAGCTTGCGCATCTCTAGCGCCCGGGAGAGGAGATAAAGAAAAGCTCGATAATTTATACACTCCTATCGTCTATATATATACGTAGGAAGAACGCTGACTTTATCAGCGGTAGTATACGCGGAAATTTCATTTTCATCCTTCTTTCTCCCCTCGCGCGCGCGCGTTCTCGCCCCTCGCGTATTTATGCCATGCTTTACTGGCGGCACGACGGGACATCGTAAAAAGGTACTTTCGTCTCGGGGGACTTGTATATACGAGGAAAGAGGGGAGGGGGAGGCGGTATTGTCGTAAGTGTCGAGGCCGGCGCGACGCTGTATTATATATAGATATAACCGGGCAGCAGTAGGCAGTTCGGTTTAGCGATAATTGTAACATATTCAGTCCTCCCCGAGGGTCGTTCAAGTGGAAAGTATTAAAAGGGGGCCGAGAGAGATCGGGATAAATTTGCTGCTTGAGCCTTGATTTTACTATTCGGAATTATTTCAGCGCGTGATGGCGAATCAATCTATAATACGGTGTGTGTCGATCGAACATGCATTAAAAAGAAGCTTCGATATGATATACCGACGAGCTATTTACTTGCTATCAGGTATAGAGCAAAGAAGCTCTCGCTCGAAATAATTTTTCAATTCCAGCCCTGGCAAATATAGCGAGGGAATATTTTTCCAGCAGCAGCAATTTCCCCATCGATGATGGAGATCTTATTATACCGAGCAAACAATAAGCGAATAATCCCGAACGATTTTTCCTCTCTCCCTCTTTCTCTCTCTTCATCGCTGCTCGAGCGAACGTCTATGAGCCGCCAGCAGTATATACATATAGCCTCCGAAAGAGAAATTGATAGCTCGCGCTTCATCCCAGCAATGTATCTCTCGCTCGTTCTTCTGTACAAGCAGCAGCAGCAGAAGCAGCATCGTCAGGATAGATATAGGGTCGGCTCGCTCTCTCTCTGCGCTCTCGAGCTTTGTTATTTGAAATTCCGTCGTTTCCAGCATCCGCAATTGCGCAGTCAGGCTCGAAAGGCTAGAAGCAGAAGCCTTCTCTGTTTAGTGGCTGCGCCAACAAGCGAATACTTTAGGGAAAGGGGTGGCGTTCGGAGCGAAGCATCACGGCTGCAGATAGAGTTGGGCTCTCTCTCTCTCTCTCTCTCTCTCTCTCTCTCTCTCTCTCTATCTACAAAGGGTGTACAAATATCGGCCAACTGTCGCGACCCGCTGCTGATGCTTCCCGTCTAGCCTCACCCCCTCCTCTTTTCTTTGTCGTCTCTCTCTTTCTCTCTCTCTCTCTCCGCTAAAGGGGTGGCGGCGTATAAACGAGAGAGAGAGAGAGAGAGAGAGAGAGTCGAAAACGACCAGGCCAGCAACAGCAGCAGCAGCAACAACAAAAGCGAGGAAGCTACAAAAGCTTGTGCGGCGATAATGGGGCTGAGGGTTGAAGAAGAACCGGAGAGAGAGAGGGGTGTATAGCCGTATACAGCAAGCCGGCGGGCTACTACCTAATCTGTTACAGTCATAAAACCCTGTTTTGCCGCTTTATCTGGCCTCCGCCGGCGTATGCACAGCGCGCGCAACCCCTCGGTGTACCCGCCCATATCTCACACCCCGATCCTCTCTCTCTCGCGCGCGCGCGCGCAACACTCGTGCTTTTGTCCTCTGCTTCTATATTCTCTTGAGTTGCTCTACCTCGCGAGTTTTTTTTATGTGTCTTCCGGGGATTGTATATAGTCTCTCTGTATAGCCAGCGGCAGGTAAACGTAGACATTTTTCACGACTCGTTTCACGTCACAGTCGCAATTGATATTTTAATTCGTCGGCTAATGATACGTGATGCAGTGTAGCAGGTTTCCGTTGCATAAGTTACACCTATATACAGTACAGGCGATCTGAAGCAGTATAATATCAAAAGAGAGAGAGAGAGAGGAAAAAGAAAACACACAAAGTACAGGCAACAGCATCAGTGTGGAAAAATCACTGGCAGCACAATAGCAGCCAACTAGACCACTCCCAAATCACCGAGTCGAAAATCGCGCGGTTCCCGTGTGCCATCCGCAAATAGGAGGGGGACGACCAGGACGAGCATACACACACATACATATATTATATATACACATATATAGACGCGCGACGGCATCGGTCGAATAATCGTGGCTACGCACTCACGCGCGCGCTCGCTCGTCATCGAAACGCTCTCTCGCTCGCGCCACACACTAAATCCCATCCCTCTCTCTATCTGCCCCCCCCCCCAATCATATACATATATACATCGCTCGTACATAACATACGTACACGTGTACACGAGGGAGAGAGAGAGAGAGAGGGAAAAGAGGGATCGTGCCACATCCATATCCCGCGCGAAATCCCATTGCCGATCATTATGTCATGCATTATTTATGTCATTCCTCTTCCGCGCGGTGGTACAATGCGAGCGCAGAGCTACGAATCAAAATGCATTGCTTATGCAAATAGCGGTCGTGCCCCGAGCGAACAGAAGGTGCTGCAGAGAGAGAGAGAGAAACGAGAGTCGTCTGCCGGGAGGGTAATCGCACGATCGTTATACACCGTATACCACTGCTGCTGCTGTCTGTGTGTACCTCCCGCTGATACGAGTCCCTTTTTTTTCGACACGACTACCTACCGTGTTTTGTTAATCAATTTTCTCGTTCCGTTAATTTGCGCTGCATGAATCGACGCTGAAAATATTATATGGGGGAGGGAGCGATGATTGAAATTTTATATTCGATGCTCGAAATATAAATCATTAGGTCTTGTTTCAGTAGATAACGTCTCGCACTGGTTAGACAACAGCCCTGAGCTTTACACCGCCTTAGATAATACAATAGCAAGTGTTACAAAAGAGAGCACACGTAGTAGTGCATCATATCCCGAGGTCAGCATAATCCGCCAAGTGCACCCACAGCCACGTAGAGCTCACATCTCAAATCTCCGCAGTAGCAGTACCAGTAGTAGTAGTAGTAGCAGTGGTAGTAGTAGTAGCGGCAGGGTGTGATAGGGAATGAGGGCGTTGCAGAGGTTTTCTCTCTCTCTCACTCTCGAGCTATACTACTGCTGTAGCCGGCACATAAAGCTAGCCGCGCGTGTATGTGTGACCAAAGCTCTGGTCATCCATGGCCATTCCGCGGTCGGGTATCCCGCTGCCGCCGGCCGCGATTCTGCGGCTTTTGCGGTCGGCCGGAAACTACCTCTGGGCTACGAACCTCCGCTGCTGCTGCTGCTGCTGACCACCCCTTCCCCTCCTCACCTATTTGTACTCCCTCTCTCTATTGCTCTCCTCCATTGAGTACCGCCGTCGTGGCTACAGTGTAACGGCGAGGCGCACGTGTGCTGCTGCAGCAGCGCCGACCCTCGATCGGTCAATATAATCTCTGTCTCTGTCTGCTCCGGCGCGTACACAGCGAATTTACCCTGCTGATGCTAGTACTGCCGGACTCTCGCAAACCCGGTAAACGGCATTCGAGTAAATCAAGCGTTTCGCCGCTCCGACGAGTATAGTCATCTCTCTTTCCTGACTATTTGACTATCTCCCTCTCTGTAGCGTCAATTCGCGCTGACTTTGAGAGAGATAGCTTTTTCGCGAGTTGATGTTTTTTTTTCTGCTTCGCATTTGTCAAACGAAATTTTTTTTCTCTGGGCCAACGGATTCGCGTTATGTACAGCGATGCTCGATATATGAGCGGTGTGTATATAACGTCGATACTCTCTAATCCGCGAGCAGCATAGTTTTGGACGTTTGAAGCTCCGATAACGGCAGTCTCGTATTAGCGCAAAAAAAATAAAAGAAGATCAGTCCTTTGAACGAGCTTTCCGATTAGTTTCCATCCGAAAAAGCCGAACAGACACGAAAAAAGGGTATGTACTACTGTTGCAGTACATATATATACAGCAGCGCTGATTACGAGTTGTTTCGATGCACGCGCTCGATTTCCCCCCGGGCGAGAGTATAGCGTGTAAAAGCGCATTCGATATTATGCTCTGGCAGCCGGCGCGTCATCGATTCGACGACCCGAATTCCCCTCTCGGCAATATGAAAATAGCTGTAAAATGAAACGGAAACATTGATTTTATCGGGCCGACACCGCGCAGCAGCAGCAGCAGCAGTTATATAGCATCGACGCGATGAATGAGTAACGACCGTGACTACTCGTTCTCTTTTGAAAAACAATTCGCCGGCCGTTTAAAGTTTCAAGAGCTCGCCACTTTTCGACGATGACCTCTTCTCTCTCTCGACTTTTCCAGAAGTGAAATATTTCGGTCGATCGACGGGAAAAAATGTACACGAGCGTGCATATCTTCGGGGAGAGTCAATGAAACGGATGTTTATTTATATGCGAGTGTATTAAAAGGAATTATTCCGAGTTATATTTACGTGAACAGGCCAGTCGTGCAAGTAACAAGTTTTTATAAATCCTCGAGTGGCTTTTGTCATTCGATGACCGTTCGCAAAGGGTTCACAACCGCAAACAGTTCAAAAATTCCAGCCGCGCGTGATAAAAAAAAAGAACCAAAATACCTCGATATACTTGTGAGAGTAGCTGTCGCGCGCAATAAAAAAAAGGCAAAAATTCCGAACGCTCTAGAGCTCTGGCACGCGTATACGTTCGTTTATTGAATTATCGAGCTTGCGAGCGAGAGCGTCCAGATAGCGAGAAAGGAAAATTGACGCTGATTGAAGGGAGGCGCGACGTTTCTCTCATTAAACGTCATTCGTTAGTTCATTCGCTCGGCTCGCATTTTGTTTGCTCGCGAAATTGCCGCGATGCACAAAACGCGCCCGATGGTATATATATAACACACCGACGCCGCCCGCGAGCAGCTCACCTGTCGCTCGAGCTGACACACGCAGAGGCCGCGAGCGTGAGCTTTTTTTTTATCATTTATGTGCGCGCGTATATAATGTTTGCGAATAAATGGAATAAAGCTCGACGTTAACGTTCGAGTAATTAACTTGAAACTGTATACGGACGCGGCGACGAATATAAATGAAGGAGAATAATAATATCGCGCAATAAATAAACATAAATGTATACACGACGAGAGGGGATGGCTTGTTTTGGGTCGAAATGGAAAAATTAATTCCAAGTGAACGTTGTTGTCGTTTCGGAGAGCGAAACGTGACTTTTTTGCAACGAGAATAATCTTTTTTTTTTAAAGACCGTAAATAACATCTGATTCTATTACATATAACGCTGCCGATGTGACTCATTATTTCACGCGGCGTTTTTTTTTTTCGAAAAAAAAAATAGCATTGTGCACAAAGGAAAGTATACTAGGTGTTTTTCAAAAGTTCCCAGACTTTTCAAAAGGAGCCCAACCAGTAGCTTGTGAGTGCTATACATGGAAATAGAGTTAAATTTATCAGTAACATCGATTTATCGCATTTTAAGTGAGCATTTGGGTGTCCGAAAGGTTTGTTCGCGCTTTGTTCCACAAGAATTGACTGACGACGAACCGAAACGTCCTTTATTCCATCGCAACTGGTGACGAGATGTGGTGTTTTCAATATGACCCCGAAACCAAACGCCAAAGTGCCGAATGGAAGGCCCCTGATGAGCCAAAACCAAAAGATCGCACATGGAAAAATCAGAACGTAAATTAAACTCCAAAGTCACAAGCTGACAGTCCCAGTGATACATCGAGAAGCGAACCTGGTTAACGCCGCGGCGGCGTAGCGAAAGCCAATAAATAAATTGGATTGGCCGGTGATCGGCTTTGCGCGGACAAATGGGATCAGCGATTCTGTCGATCAGCAGCCCAGGCTTGCACTGGTATATATCTACAGTCTATATAGCTGACTCTCCCTCTCTCTCGCCCCCGTATTTTCTCGCAGCTAATGCGCTGCTCAGCGAGGTAACTCGCGCGCTTTTACACGTGTTTGGCTTTCGATTTCTCGAGCGCGAGAGGAGAGATAAAAATAGCATCAGCTCTAATAATCCGGTCTGTTGCGTCGAAATTCGAGGATCGATCGTTTGCATGATTCGAATCGAATCGACGCTAATTTCCGGCTGAAAAGAATCGAGAAAGAGAGAGACAGAGAGAGAAATGGACTGCTGACAGGAGAGAATCAATCAGCGCCGGGCCAATCAGATAATAGTCGAGCAGTGGAATATTTTTAACGGGTGATAGTTCACAACGAGTTATAGTTACGACAGATTGGTGAATTACACCCGATCGACTGTAAAATAAAGCGACGAATACCTTCCAGAGTGCCGTCAGTGTAAACATAAACACGAAATTTAAAAAATCCACGAGAAGCAATACAAATTTACTAATACTGTACGCAGCGATACAACATAAAGCAATAACCATCAGCGCATTTGTCGGCGTCGGATCTCTCGGCGCACATCCGGTTTCGCGCGCGCGGTTCAAAGAGGTCTCGCGTGCCCGCTCGATCGATAATACACACCAGGCGTGTAACAATATTACCGCGAGCTAGCTCCCGCGGCACAAGACGCCTCTATACTATCTCACCCTCGGCATCTCGTCTCCCTCTCTCTCTCTCTCTCTCATCTGTCCCGTTGTTCCTTCTTCTCTGTTCGGCGCCATTGGCGTCAAAGTCACGCGAGTCGCGATCACTATCTCGCCGAGAGATGCGCCGTAGAAGATACGGATATAGTATAGGGGAAGCTCGAGTTTATGGGCTCTTTAATTCGCGAGAGTAGGGTATTGTCAAGTGTGTGTTGGTCTTTATTTTTATTATTATTATTGTTTTATCGGCGAGATCGACTCGAGTTAGAGAGTATTATCGTCGTAATGGATGGTGAAACGGTATATAATATGACGTTGGCTGCGAAGGGTCGAAATGAATTTTTATCGATCGCTGCTGATTCAACAAGTCAATGCCGAGCACATCGAAAGCACTTATACATATAGAGTGGTAAAAAATTCACGTTTCCTGCGCGGTGGTACATAATGTATCTCGAGTATGCAATCATCCCTACCGCAGAGTAAAAATTACATATCGAACTGCAGGCGTATAATAAACAGTTAAACGCTGAAAAATACATGTATATATAAAATCTATTTCAGTACAAGCATTGTTCCAACATCCGTAATTTAAAATTTTTTCCATTCCTACAATACTTCCGAAGCGCACTGCTGTATCGCAGAAATCAGCACGAGGAATAATAGAAAGCTGCAGTGTGCGCTCACACACAAGCTGCACACGTAGCTAGTCAATAATATCAAGCCAGTCAACACGCAATAATTAGGTTAATACCACGGCATTACGCTAACGGTCGCGAAATTGCCGCTCGCGCTCTCCTCGCTCTCTGCATTATTAACCAGCTCTCCTCGGCTTGTCCATATATATGTATACAAGCTCCAGCCGTAAAGCCCCGCACCGAGACATCCACAGTTCAGTAAACACTTTCCACTCCATTCGCCAGTCTCACCAGCAATTACGGCTATTTGGAAATGCGGGAGAAAAGGTAGCTTCTTCCGAGCGGTGTAAAAAGGAGGAGCGTGTGTGTGTGTGTGTATACACGCAGGGTGTCTATCGATCCTGGAAAAACTGGGAATGTCAGAGAATTTTTTTAATCCTGGACAATCCTGGAAAAGTGAGGGTTATAAATCCTGGAAGTTTTTAGAGATAAATAGGCACTACAATGGTAAAATAAAATCAGTTTTTTGAATGCGCGTGTAAAGCCGCATTTATTGTCTGCTGTATTACGAAAAAGTTATGAATAAGCAAAGCACCTTGTATGATTACTTATGGGTTAAAACATAATTTTCAAGGAGAATTATTAAGACTCGTAGAAAGTTGTGATAAGGTGAGACGCGATAGCTGGGGTTGATGAAAGTGTGAACAGCGTCAATAAAGTCAAACAAACGGACTTAATTTAATGAATTTTGATATGATCAGTCATTAGTCATTTGGGTGGAGGTGAAACTACAACAGCTCCTCTCGGGGACGTGCTGGTCGAGCACTCAAACTAAGCCCATTGTGCTATTCCTCCTATACATTTGATATGATACGAGAGTATCTTCTTGTCGTCATATATAGCAAAAAAAGAATCACTTGGTGCGATAGATTTATGAGCACACGTTGCTGCTTTTACGGCGTTTCTCCTCCTCGCAAGTTTTGTTGCGTCGTGTTGACTTTAACCTATAGATAATAAATATTAAAACACTCGCGAGTGCCCTTTTTTTCACTCGTTCACGCTTTGATAGGGATAAGCCACGGATATGTATTTTTTTATTCGAATTATGTAAATGAGAGGTGGTATGACGTGTGGTTAACACCACGGCTCCGGCTATGCGGCCAGAAAAATTGTCACGCTCGAGGGCTGATGTTTTGGTTATTTTTTATCGAAGCGTGTTAAGTAATTTTATTCAATAATTTATTCTATATTATAGGGAATATTAATTATTCGATTAATTTTAATTTCGAAATATATTCCTATATGCAGTATAATATTAAATAACTTATACTGCCTGAGTAAAATAAAACTGGTATTAAACCTGACGAATCAGTTTACCAAAAATCACCTAAACTTTCTGCAAGCTCTCGCCGCCAATTTTTCGCTGCAGCTCTCTATGCACACATGGAGCGAATAGCTCCAAAAGCAAAGTTGCCTATCGTTGCGTACACGTGTGTAAAGTAGGTGTGTGTGTGTATGTGTGGGTGTGTACGCGCGAGAGCGGCAGTGTTGATTTTGAGCTTCGGACGTTGTTTAATGATTGCGCTTTGTTTGTGTTTCAGGGTCCACCGCAGCCCGGGCAGCAGTTCAAATTCACAATACCCGAGTCCTGCGATCGAATCAAAGAGGAATTCAATTTCCTCCAGGCACAGTACCACAGGTGAGTTTCCTTTCCCCGCCAATGGCGCGTTGTTCTATACTCACTTTTTTTGGCCCCTCTGTTATTTCTCTCGCAGGGGCGCGATTTTTTTTCCATTCGCTGCGAAATCCCGGCGACGTGAACGAGTTTGTGCATGTATAGAAGAAGGGGTTCTTTTGCCTGAATTTGAAATAGAGGGAATAATGGATTTTTTTTCGGTGGGTTTACTTCGATGGTTAACATCCAAGTGTATTTTGAAAATAATGTTTCTTATTAGCTTTATGCCATTTGAACTGAATTTGAAAATTAAAAGACTTCTTCACGTTTTATGCAAGCACGTTTCAGTTGAAAAATCTGTAAAATGAAGCATCTAAAAATGGCTTTACAAATTACATTCCTAAACGCTCCATCATGCACACGTCGCTATATAACTATATCGTTCACGTCGTCGCATTCGCTCAGTCTATAAGGCACTCAAATTGAAAAACCAAATAATCAGCCCGTAAAAACAGCCCGAAGAAAGAAAAAAAAAATCAGCCCATTAATTAAGTCATCCAAGTCCTTCAAACGAGTATGCCCCCTCAGGCAAAAGATAAGATCATCTGCGCATCTCTCTATCCATGTTCATGTTCGAGCGAGTATCTCCCTCTTCCCCGCCGTTCACTCGCTCTCAACACACATTGCGCCGAGTGACAAACACCTGTCCCGTGCAAATACGCGCTCGAGCAAGCAGCAGCAGCAGCAAAACCGGCTGCTGCTGCTGCTGCGCGAGGGCAAATATTAATTTATTATTTGCTCGACCGGAAGCTATGCAAACGCGCGTGGTGCATGTGCAACGGTGCTGCCGCAGGCAGTTACGCTCGTCTCTAAGCAGCTTCTCTCCGCCGCCGGTTTTACTACTACTACAGGAGAGAGAAGCGAGTTGTCTCTGCAGAGATTACGCGTGACTCGGGAATTACATATACGCGAGTATGAATTATTATCGATGAAAGCTCCTATATTCAATTTTTCAAAATAGCCTCGTGTTTTCGCACGATCGATACACTATATACACATATGCTTGAACCCTGCTTTGAAAAAAAGCGAGCGTCGGGGTATATCGATTGTGTTGTATACTCTATACTCCACAGGGAATAGCGGATTGCTGTGGCAGAGCAGTTAACAAGTTGTTGTACATGTTACCGCGAAATCCATCTCTCTCTCTCTCTCACTCGCGGCTGGGATCGAGTAATTTCGACTCTGTCTTTTTTTTCTGGCGCCACACACTGTATAGCTATATGCGCGTATCAATCGGTATTTTTGACTTTACGATACTGTGGCGACTACGCCGGGTTTCGTGTTATTTTTTTTTTCCACCAGCAGCAGCGGTGGCGGTTTATCTCGATCGCGATATTTATCCGGTGCGGCGCGCAGCAGCCTCGAATTTTTATTTCGCCGGCGTGTGTGTAGCACGGAAAAATATCTATATATACACACACGGGCGTGAGAGTGATTGAAAATCCTTCTGTCTGGATTTTTTGCGCGCTCGATTGCAGCGGGATTGCTTTATTAAATGCACGATGATTTTCGGAGTCTTTTTTTCTCGAGGCGGGCATATATATATATTTTGAAGCGGTTCTGCAGCTTGAATTAAATGGGTTTCGCGAGTTTTTCGATTGGAGAAAGAGAGAGAGTGGGCGATTCACGTTATTGAAATTCAATCCGCGAGCTTCTGTATATATTTCTCATGGGAGTAATCGAAAATGCACCGCGTTTTCATTGAAAAGTAAAATTTATTTCACGTATCAGCTCTGAATAAAGCAAAGTTTTTTTTTTGTTCGACCGGGGTATACGCTTTCACAGCGTCAAAAGCACTGCACACACACGAACATCCTCATTAAACGCGCGGCAACAAAGCTCTCGCGCGACATTGTTAAGCCGCGCTCGGTCTTTACACAATCGTCCCGAAAATAAAAAGAGAACACCGCGCCCAAGTGGTGAACGACGCGTTGCTGTGCAAGAGCCAATTTATTCGGCAGCAACAGCAGCAGCAGCAGCCGCTTAATTCGGTCATTCTCGCGGCGTTTCGGCAGGTGGTTCATTAAGAGCGGCGCCGTAGTACCGCAGCAGCCGCGGCTGATTTACATCGCGTTTGTCGCGCGCGGCCGAGTGTTAATTTATGTCGCACACGGCTCTGTGTTCAAGGCGAGGCGGTGAAGTTACATACACGCGCGCAGTTGGAAATAATTTGTGCGCGGGAAATATGTTTTTTTGTTTTTCGTGTGCTCGAGAACTGTCGATGCGGATGTATGGGACATTAATTATAGCCGCAAGGCGTGGTAGTGCACGTTTTATTCCCCCGCGATATGAGAGATTATGTAAATTCAAACGACGGCATAGCGCGATGAACGTGTACTTTTAACGTCGCCTGATTTCCTGTGTGCAATTTGATAAAGTATCATTAACCTGATTAGCATATCGAATTCAATTTTGACGTGCGCCTCAGAAAATTCGTCCGGTCGCTTTCTCCGATATACGTATACGAAACACATAATATATACACTCACGACGTGTTTCTCTCCTTTGAACGTGTTAATTCCTCGAGTCACGTGCCGCTACATCCAATATAGCAACAAACAGTGCCGAAACACAGAGAGTGCCGAGTATTAGGTATATATACACACAGGCCCTCTCTCTCTCTCTCTCGCGTATACAACAACATAAGCGGCCGACCGACGGAAACTTAAATTACGGTTTCGTGTCGCCGGCGTCCTCCGGGGAACGGCTGCTATACACTCGCAGCCCCCCGCATAAACGCGTGCACACACTATAATATACTGTCGTCGTGCTGCTGCTGCAGCGTTCTATGTGCGTGAAGTAAGTACGTGTTTCGCGCTCGGCCGGCGTTGCAG
The DNA here is from genome assembly GCA_900474305.1 of Cecidostiba fungosa. NCBI lineage: Eukaryota > Metazoa > Arthropoda > Insecta > Hymenoptera > Pteromalidae > Cecidostiba > Cecidostiba fungosa. The sequence goes on from UCOJ01000345.1 coordinate 17,298, forward strand.
CGACATGTGTACGCTCGCGCGCGCGCAGTCAAGTTTTAATGGATCGCGAGAGCAACAGCAGCAGCAGCAGCAGCCGGTCTCTGTGGACCAGCCTCGTATAACTTATTTACATGAGTCGTGGGGTTCTCGAGAGCACACCTATATGTAAGGTCCTGGTATATATAGGAGACAACGCTGCTTTTTAATATTCTCTCTCTCTCCCGCATCGGCTTTTGCTCGTTAAATTTGCATCTCGACTCCCGCGGACGATTTGTGTGGCTGAAGCGCCATCGTTTATACGTTGGGGTGAGAGGAAGATTTTATTTTTGCCATTGAATATATACGTGAGTAAATAGAAATACTTTTGCGTATACCTTAACGTATAAACTGCTGTGTTGAGAGATGCGAGATGATCTTTGCTACAACCCTGTTATTTTAAGTAAACTGTATTAAATATTGATTGAACCAGAACGAATCGCGAAAAATACGTGTGTTATTAAGAGAGGCGCGCGAAAACGAACGACCAATCGGAGGACCAAAATAAAAGTGAAATCTCCTTTATATTTGGAAATTTGAATTTCCCTGGAAATGATGGTCGAAAATACATTGTAAACGAATAAGCCCAAATAAAAAGATATGAAGCTACGAGGCGAAGGCTTCGTGGAGTTCGAGGACTGGTGAGATTATAACTGATATTCTGATTGTTTTCGAACAGCTTTAAATTGGAGTTCGAGAAACTAGTCAGTGAAAAAATAGAGAGTCAGAGGAGTTGCGTTATGGTAAGCCGCTGAAATTAGCACACAAATTACAGTCAAACACCGTACGATCACTTATGTAACACACGATTTTTTCAATTAACTACTGTTTTTGTCTTGGCAGTCGCACTATCAATCAATCAAAGTTTTTTTTCCTAAGCAATTATGTACATATAGATCTTTTTGAATGAATTTCTTATCGATGTAAACATTTTTTACCTTACTGCTTGAACGTTCAGAGGCACGTTTTTCTTCGATGTTCTTATCATTCGCGTAAAAAGAAAAACATTAGTTCGAAAATCATGAGACTAAACCGTTCATTATTCACCATATGCCGTAAAATTAATTGAAAAGCATTGTAAATCAAAGCTACGAAATTTTTCAAAACAATCAGATACATTTTCATTCGCTCAACATTTCATCATAATCAACTTTTGCTGAGCTGCACTAATTGTGTGTTTATATTTAACGGCTTGATTGTAATTTTTGCACCACGTATATCCCATCGCCATGTCCTCGAGACTCTTAGACTGTACATCGCATCAGCCTGACTCATTCTTGTAAAAAAAAAGAAAACCGAAGAATTAAAGTGAAATCCAAACTCTTTAAGCATTCCGCAAACACGGAAAACTTTTCGCTTTTAATATCCATCGATCACAAGTGAGTCGAATGGGCCAGGCTGCTGCAGCGATATTAAGTCAACGACTGTTCGTCACGGAGCCTCCGTCAAAGTACACAAGGAGACCACATCGAGCATATAATGTTCAGCCATCAGCAGACGGTTTTCCGCGCAGCGTAAAAAAGGTGTGTCGCTTCTCACGGCTCGCCTTTCTACACAAGCGATTAACAAACAATAGCAGCCACCGCCGCGCCACATTCTGTTTACCGATGCGATTTGCGTGTAGAAGGCGGTAACAGGAGGTTCGATTAATATTTAGCTCCCCACTTGTATTTCCACACCGAGAAAAAATGTGTCTAATATTCTGTTTTATATACCTACGATAGTTATTTCGCAAGCAGGTTTTTAACCATATAATATATACCATGGCATTTTTCCTCGGTGCACAAAGCTTCTGATTTTGTCTCGCCTGCACATAATAATGTTTAGCTTACACATGCGTTTTTCCTTGCTTGTTCTGTACAGTATTAAGTTGGAGTTGGAAAAGCTTGCCCAGGAGAAGTCGGAGATGCAGCGCCACTATGTCATGGTGAGTACTTGAACACGTTTTCTCTCAGCTTATCTCTTATTCTTCTCACGACTTGTTCACATTATGTATACTTGTGTATCTCTTTCTCGTTCGGTGTATATATGTGTGTGTGTGTATTTGGTAGCGAGTCGTTAGTGCCAAGGAACAGCGAAATCGCGTAGAGTATGACTCAGTTTATTGAGAGGTGTTGGTGGGGGTCAACACACGCTTTGGGAGAGTGTGAATATGTGGGGGAAATCGGTTGAGTCATACTGGCTCATAAAGTCGTGCTATATACAATAAGTTTATTGTAAAATCGAGGAGTAGCGGGAGGAACAAAGCGCGTCGGATTTAATTTTCTTCTCCATCTACGGCAGAGGTGATGATTCGTCGTCGATGCCTCTCAATCAATGCGAAAATGATTTTGCTTGGTAACGGGCACGACAACAATGCTTTTTGCGGTCTCCATCGAATTATCAGTTTTTAATTTTTAATACCGTATAAACCGGATGTCGTCTAATAAAAAGTAGCATTAGTAAATCTTCGATGATGTAGCAATAAACAACACCGTGTTCTGACACCTTCATAAGTGATTACCATCATTCATTGTTATTAAGAAGAATAGCTGCTGCAGCAGTCTATTAAATTTAATTGTCCACTATATCGTAGGAGAAAATCTATTCAATTGTTTGAAACTTGCTTAAACCGTGCAATTTAAACGTTAGATAATCGAGACGCAATATGTACTCCAAAGAAAAAGAAGAATCAAGTCTTCATCACAAGAATACTTGCACGCAAATTCAAAATTCCACATAATAGCTACAAGGAAGAGCCATACAAAATTTTAATTAACTATCTCTCGCAACAACCGAGAAGACAGCCACCTTGGGCCCCCGAACAACGTCGTAACTCTAACAAGTCTTCTCTATCTCCGCCTCTCCAACCTTTTATTTTCATCTCTCGTGCTCAACATCCACTCCAACACAACAACGGCAGCGGCATCGGCAGCGTACCAAACTAGCTCACCTCTCTCTCAGCTATCGCTCGTTTACAAACTTTTGTACAAACGGGCGCGCGAAGTCGCTCGCTCTCGCGATTTGCATAGAATGCACACCGGCGCGGTCGCTTTCCCTCGTAGATTTTCATTATATACATATATACAATGTGTATATATATAATTTATACACGCCTGCGACTCGCGTCTTCATTAGCGATGCGAGGCGACGGCAGTTCTCGCGCGATTTCTCTCCGCCTGGCGCGCTTTTTGAATTTACTATAATGCACCGTCCATTATATTATATATAGAGATATACCACAGAGCGTATCGGGTAAATATATATATTGTGTATAGATTTAGAGATTTATCTCTATGTCGCAGCTATATCGAGTTTCCGCTCGGCAGGCGTTCTCGGGAGCGATTCGATATCGCTTGTTTTTGTTATTCTTTAATCCGATAGCAGAGGGCCAGCTGTTGCCAATGTTTATACTGCGTTTAACGTTACTTTTACACAGACTGTATATAGCTGTGCAAAGCGTTTGTTGTTTTGTTATTAAGAGGCTTGATATAGCTCGATTGTTTGATGTTTACGTAGGACTGCTTATATTGGATTTCCATGTGGTCGTATATATATACGATATACGATGACTTTGTCGCGAGGAATTTTTCCCCGCTAATATAACTGCGGAATTTCGCGTTAAAAGCCTCTCGAGCGCGCATAATTCAAACTTTATTCCTCATTAATTTAAGCTCGACTGCGAAAACAGAGCCCAAGCTTTATGTATATATCGGTGGCGTTTAGATCCCCTTTTCATTAAAAACGATCACACACATACACACCGCGTGCGCTCGTAATTCAAAGTGTCTTCTGCCGCTCGACAATGGGTTTACGCGCGCTCTCCTTGCAATATTCCCCACAGCTGCGGGACAACAATGTGTTTATAGCTATCCGTAGCTTCTTCTTCCTCGGTATTTCCGCGCAGTTTGAACTATCTCTCTCTCCTCTCGGAATCACTCGTGTCAATCCTTTTTCTTCTTCTTCTCCCTCTCGCATATTATATATCACATCGTGGATTTGTTTCGCGCATAAAGTCGTAGACAGTAGCACGCACGCATCACGATGAGAGGAAAGGGTTAAAATCTCCAGTGCGCTTTTATATATTATATATATACACATAGAAGCGCGAGGAGGCCCGCGGGTATTACACTACGCCTTTACGACTCTCTCATGTAATTGTCGAGCTCGTCGAGTTTTACGAGCCTCGCGAGCACTTGCTCTTTCTCTCTGCCTCCTCGTTTTTCCTTTACGAAAATCCCGCGAGTGTTTTCCGCAAGATGCCGCTCCTCGTCGGCGCTCGTGTATTAAATACCGGCCGGCCGTAAAAGCGCAAAGGAGATTGTGTATAGCGGTAAAGCGCGCGCCAGACAGGCCTGATCTGTTTTTCAAAGGCGCGGCGGCGGCGGCGGCTGTGGCGGCAGCGACCCGTAAAAAGCCGCCGCTATATACTAGCTTATACTTCCGTTTCTTCTGAACGTGTTTACCGCGCGCGGTTTATTTCTTCGAGGGCAGCTGCAAAGTATGAAGCTCTTTCATGAAATTAAAATCAAAATCGTTCTGCTTCGATATAATTCAATCATCGCTCGTGGAGAGAGCTTTCAAAAGCTATATACTCTTATTCCGATGGATCTCAAATTCTAAATGCATTATCGGAAATCTGTTGCTTCCGGGCTTCCCAGAAGCGGTGCGCTACGGCCAATAACAAGCCTGTTTTTCTTGATTAAATCGAGGAGGGCCCACATCCACACACGTGTAGGTATATCAGCGAAATCCGGGTCGAAATTTGCAAGTTGGCCGGGCGGCGCGCGAGCAGCCAGCCGCAACAAGTCGCTCCCAAGTATATACACACGTATACTATACAGAGAGTATATAGTAGGGGGGCGCGACTGCAGCCTGTCGTCTGAGCGATCCGGGTGCCTCTTAATTAAACAATCAAGCGCGACTGCAGCTAGTAGAGATTCCCTACTCTGAATGCTTTAATTTTTTCTTTGTTTATAAATTATAAAAAAAGAAAAACGATCTTCGTAAGCGCATCCCTTGTCTCCGCAGTGCTACATCCTCCCCGAAGTTTTAAAATAATAGTTCGCGCCTCGGAAGTTTGCCGCAACACAGCGTAAAGAGGGAATAAATAATTTGACACTCGAGCGAACGCCTCCGCCGCAGTATAAAGGACGATCCTCTGTATAGAACAGAAGAAGGACGAGGAAGTACCTAAGAGAGGTAGACAGGCAGAGAGAGGGGGGTGAAAAGGGAGAGCTTGCCGATAAGCATCTTGCGCGCGCGAGAAACTTGCTCGAAGAAGCCTCTCTCCGATCCATTAGTCTCGCGGCTCTGATTACTCGGCCGCGGCAGTTTTCTCTCTCTCTCTCTCGCTCTCGCTCTCTTCCTCGTTTTATCGAGATATCGATCGGCGATTCCTATCGGCGCGCGCCGATCTTGTTTATTGCGGGAGGAAGAAAGACGACGACGACGCGAAACTCGATACTCTTCCCCAGGGATATACGGAGGCGCGAATCGACGAGCTTGTCCTTTATATCGTAGAGGTCCGAGAAATTTCTTTGGGGACTACGGAAGTTCAGAGAGACACACCTGATTGTTTTGCAATTCTATACACACACCATCACAGTGTAAAATACATCAGTATCAAAAGAAACAAATGAGACTCGGGCTGTGTGTCTTTCACGCGCACCATTAAGATAAGCCCGAATGCAAAATTACTAACCGCGCACGGCTTAATAATACCCACGTCGAGGAAATACGCTGCGAGGAATTCGTTCATTCGCTTACCTTATCGTCCGCAAGCTGCTGTATAATCAAGAGCCCGCACGGGTTTTTCGAGGCGTCCTCTCCGGATCCATTAATTAAAAGCCAATTAATGCCCGCGCGCGCAGATTTCCTTTTCTCGCCTATATAACCGAAATGTAGTTTTCGATTTGTCCGCGTGTGATATACCGCTATTTCAATTTAACTTTTTTCACTCGTATATATGTTAGCGGAGATAGTAGCAGTAGTAGTACTAGTAGGTAATCACTGCAGCCGAAGCAGCAGCAGCGCAAAGAGAGCCTCGAGAGATCTCCAAGAAAGCAAACAGAACTGGGCTAAAGCCAGTAAGAAAATCGAGGAGCAAAGCAAAGAAGACGTCTTCGAACGGTTTTTCACCGGATATGCCGGCAGCTCTTCGCTTCGAACGATCTGCTAATAGCCGGTAATTCCGCTCTCTCTCTCTCTCTTTCTCTCTGTCCGTTTCTATTTGCTCGGCTTATTGACGACTCGCCATTAAGCGGTCAAGATTTAAATAGACTCGCCCGTATAATGCTATCCCGATAAAATTGGAAGTTCTAATTTCGTGCCGATATCGATTCGAGAGCGAGTTTATAGATAGTTCTACTGGCGCAGTTTTTATTCTTTTTCGAATCGATGAGGATTCCTGATGTAATTATTAGAATGCGAATAAAATCCATATTTGACCGTACGGCTTTTGTAAAGAAAAACCTTTCGTTTGAATATACCTCTATACAGCTCGTCGAGAGAGAGAGATTTGAACAATTCATGCTAGTCACGGCGTGTTATTTACGCGTCGTTTGGAGTATTGGAAAAAATGAATTTAGAAAAACAGTCGTAAAACAGCTGGCTCGCGCGCGTTCGCAATAGCCATACATAGTATAAACAAGTAGTAACGTTCAGGCTCAAGGCAGACGTCAATATACAACTGAGTTTATTTGCCTAGTACACCTATACTCCTCGCACATTCTCGTTTTAGCTTCGTGCGCGCGCGCGGGCACCAAGAAATTCAAAACGCGTCATTCCTTCCTATTAAATTTATCAACGTCGATATATTGTACTCGCTTCGTTAATACTTATCAACCTCAACGTAACGTCAACAATTCGAAACAACAAAAGGGCGAACACCACACACACACACAGCGGCATCTTCTACACCCCCGCAACGAGCAATTTTATTCAAGTGCACATTCGCTCGCCGGCCATAGTGTCAGAGTATCTCGCGAAATAAACCGTAGTCGCGTTTAACTAGCTGCAGTATGTGTTATACCTGCTGCGCGCTGCTCCCCTCGAAATCCTCTTTTTGCCATTCATTTTCATTATACGTCAGGGCCGTTCGACCGCCCGTATGGATATGGTTTTTGCGGTGCTCTCTCTTGCGCTCGCTCGTTTTACGAGCCGCTCAGGCAGTAAACGCCGTTCACAACGCTCTCGTTGCTTTATGGCCAATGACTGCGAGCCCGGGGACCGTTAAAATCCACTGAATTCACTATCTGCAACGACGACGACGACGCTGAAAGAGGGGGATTGTGTGTGTGTGTGTGCGAGAGTCGAGTTTTCTATGGAGAGAGAGAGAGATGCTGCACTTTCATCCGGACGATTCTATTTCGCGCTTGAGCTTTTCGCCGTTTTTGATAGGCTGTTCGCTCCTGGAGATCTGGCTTTTTGCTTTTTATTATGTGCAACGAGTAAAGTTTGGAGTTGCCTACTTGGGGCGCGGTTCGTTGAACTTTGTGGCTTATTTCCGACAAAGCCGTTATATTATGTTCTCGCTGTGAGGTTCTACTGCTTTATAGATGGAATAATAATGCTGTGTGCGTTGAAAAACTTTTATTATATTCAAAATTCGGCAATGAACGAAACTCGTAATAATTCATTTCTTGCGAGCTCTCGTATTATTACCTCTCACGCGATCCGACCAGCACACGACGATCTTCCTGAAAAAGTTGCGCGATCATATAATAATCGAGTATCAGTCAGGCATCAGTCCCTTTTGCATGCATCGTCTTCCGTTTGCAGATATTGAATTTCCATTATCACGCTAGAGCTTTTGACGCGAGCATCGCGCGCGATACCAATTGTTTAGCACGAGCTTCGTCGTACCGTACATACACAGCACGCCATTCGCAATTGGCGCACGGTACGATGAGCTTTCGACAAGTCTGTATGGAGCAGTTAGTTGACGTTGGTTTTTGAATTTTCCGTCGTGTTCGCGCGATTGTTATCTCGCACTGTTGGACTGAAACAGCTGTACGAAAAAAAAAATATATTTTTCAGACGTGTAAAAAAATGTTCTGCATTCCATGCAGTTATGCGCCATGTGTTTGCAGGACACACGGTGTTGTATATAGTACGACTTTGTTTCTGGGAATGAGAGCGTAGTTTTATTTGACGCTTATATACCCGGTTTTTTTCTCTGAGTTGTTTTGTGTGTAAAAATTGCTTGAGTAAATTATTTTAACGACTGTTTGTATACTAAAAAAGAAATAAATAAAAATACACACACAGTATATGCATGACACAATTTTTAATACAAGCTTGGCATGATGAACACTCAAACATGTTTTTTTATCACTTTTATCACTTGCTTCGTACACGACAATTACGTCTTTACAAACTTTGCATAATATGTCTAATTACGTCCTCTTTATTTTTTTTTCTTCTAGTATTACGAGATGTCATACGGCCTCAACGTTGAGATGCACAAACAGGTAAGATGAAGGCATGCAATTAAAAATTGATTGCTCATAAAATTATGTTATACTACTCTACACGATATATACGAAAAACGTTCAAAAAGCTTCAGATTTATATCGACGTTGAATTCTGACGAAATAACACGTATACGTGTACTTTTAAAAAATTCAATTTTTATGTCTGCATTGATCGTTACAAGGTCTTTTAACGCGTAAAATATAATAGTTTACGCGAAAAAATTGCAGTAGAACGGCATATAGTGTGTGACAAAGTTCGTTTGAAATTAATACTCATCGATCGCCGAGTCAAACATGCAAATTGCAACATGCTGTCACTATGCTGTCCTAATATTGATTTTACTATTACGCGATACCTTTCGACATTGTTCAGACAGTTGATATAATTTTTTTTTTCTAAAAATAAAGCTGCATAACGCGTATACGTAATTCTGATTGCAGTCGGGCAACATATGTCCCACAGATCTTACATTATAAATAATTAAGCGCGCTTTCCGATGTCTACCTTGCAAGAAAACATAAATATATAAACCTCGCCTATAAAGCAGCTTTGCGCACTTCATTTCGAGTGTCTATAATCTTCCGAGCGGCGCAACGTAAAGTCCACCTATATAAATATATACGCACACCTATGAAAACGCCGGCCGGCAGCGCATCATACCCCACCCTCCAGTATATATACGGTATAACTTTCCTTTCACGCTGTATACATAGCCGGGGCCTAATTTAATATTAAAGGCCGGGGCGGAGAAGCGTCCGGGGAGGAAGTTTGCCGCGGATTAGGGGATGATTTCGCTCTCTCCGTGCTTGTGTCTCGTCTGCGAGAGAGAGGGGGAGGAAATAAGCGCCGCGCGGCGCTTCTTGAATAAATATGTAAACAAGGTAATAACATGCAAATGGCGCGACGAGCTTTTAATTCGCCGGTGCGGAGGGGCCGTGTTGTTTCATTGTTGCGAGAGCTGCGGGTGGTCGGGAGACGTGTCGATCGTAAAAGCTGCCGAGGGCTGAACCGAGACTCCGCTCTCTCCTATTATATATAACTGATGCGAATATTGGCTCTAAGCATTTTCGGAGTATAAGCAAAGAAGAAAAAAATCAAACATTTTTCTTCGACGGAAAAAGCGGCGAATTTTTCTTATCGCCTTTTACGGGCTTTTTAACTGCGCTACGAAGGTTATATTTGGTTTTAGTATGGATTTTCTAGTAAAACACAGAGTTGAGAGCTGCGCACTTACTTTTGAAGTCCAGTTTTTATTGCCCGGCGTGTTATTCGTTCCCTCGGTTTTGCCCCCGCGCCCACAATGCTGCGTTATTTATTTACCGCTTCTGTGTGTTTCCAATTGCCAGTTATATATTGGCTTAAAAATTATTGCACAGTCCACGACCTACTTTCGCCGTAACTATGTACAGCCATTTTCGTTAATGATTTCCGCGCGAGATAGCTAAACGTAATAACACTTTTCAAAATTATTAATAAGTCAGCAATCGATATACTCACTCGCAGTTGTTACATTATATGCGGGTATAATATAAAAAGAATGAAAAGTTGAAACAGCTTCTCGACGAACAAAGAGTAGACTTCGAAACTCCTCGAAAACACTTTATTCCATTTCACTGTCGCGGCGACGACGCGCGAAGCGGGAAACGAGGAAAGGCAAATCGATTAAAGTCCTCATCGCACGTCGCTGATCCGCCGACGTCAACTACTTAAATTAGCGGCTGCTTCTATCGTCGTCCCGTTCTTCGTCGAGCAGCCAAGAGATTCACAATTTACGAGACGGTTAAACACACACACACACACACACACACACACACACATGTCCGCTGTACAAGCTCGAGTTTATCGAGCAAACATGGAGAGAGACTCGTCGAACTTTTCACGCTAGAGCCGAAGAAAAAAAAAAGGGCTACCGGGTCTTGAAATAAGGACCACGATGTATCGGAGGAGGAGTCAGCCGCCGCCCCCGACGACCTTCGCGTCATACATATTTATCGGCGCGGTGTGCGCTCGATTTGAATTTCGCGCCGCGTCAGCGCGCGCGTGGCTTCAATCGGTATTTTCGGCAGAGAAATACGTCGGGTGTCGGAATAAATTTCATGGGAAGGAATTTCGAATTCGGCGCGGTCGCGCGATATATTGCGCTTTGTGCTGCAGTAGCCCGGTTATTTTGATTTTTAAAGAGTGACTCGATACATACATACATATGAAAAAATTATAGTAGTCGCGCAGTTTTTTATGCGTGTATCGCTCAAAGCTCGGTCAATTTAATCGCAAGCTCGAAAGTAAAAAAAAAAACGCCCGCGGATATAATCTTGAATAAAGGATAAAGAAAAACACTCTTTAATTCTCCGGGCTGTATAGGAGAGCGCAGGGTGCAAAAGGCGCACGAGAGTTTGCGTCCGGAGAGAACTTAACGGAATAATTCAAGGAGGCAGTAGTAGGAGTGACTTCTCTCGCTCCTTCGTGCCGCAGAGCAGAAAGAGAAAAAGAGATACGGCTGGAATAAAAGAAAAGAGGAAGGAACCGCGAAGCGAGACGCCGCCGCCGCCGCGAGATATATAAATAAAAGAGCTGTGTGTGTGCGAGAGTGAGAGAGAGAGAGTTTGCAGCGGCGAAAAGAGGATCTTCCTTCCTTGGAAAGGAGAAAAGTCTGCCTTCTTGAGAAGGAAAGAGAGAGAGAGAGCGAGCAAATTACAGAATATGGATGCAGAGTCTCGACTTGTAATCCTGGGGGATAAACAGCGCCGCCGGCTTTCTCTCACTCTCTCTCTCTCTCTCTCTCTCTCGCTGCTGCTTTCCTTTCCTTTCCTCCACCTTCTTCTTCTTCTTTATGCCGACTTTACTTTGCGCTTCTTTTTTACGCCCGCCGCTTTTCGCTTCTGCTACATAATGCAGAGAGAAAGAGAGTGAGCGCCGGGATGTAAGATATGGATTGGGACGACGCGGGGAAATGAAAGTTTCTCGAGTCCGCGTATTTTTCGCAGTTTATGTCCGCGCACACCATACATTTTTTTAACGACCAAATTACACCTGCTGCTGCTGCTATATTCTCCTCAATTAAAGCTCTGCGTATAACTTCGCGTCAAAGCGAAAAAAAAGCCATGAAGCAGTAATCGAGGGCTGAAGGAAAATCGCCCCTATATACTCGCTCGTCGTCGCTACGTGATGAGAATAATGTTCGCGTTTATATTGAATATTTAGCAGTCGCGCCCCTTCCATATCTTGTCCCTCCTCTCGGCCTCCCTATTTTTCTGACCGGACGCGTCGGTTCTCTCGAATCGCAAATCGGATCTGCGCAGGGGCCGGAAAAACAAGCAGAGACAAAGCTGCTGCTGCTGCTGCTGCTGCGCGCCGACAAACACGACTCGAAAAAGCCGAGAGGCCGACGACGAGTGTGTTCGATTGCTCTCGTTCTCTGCTTTTGCTCTGGGAGTTAGGGGAGGGAGCCTCGGGAAAACGTTGACCGGACAGATTTGTGATCTGCCGCTGAAGAGGGAGGGAGCGAGAGCTTGCATTTCGATGGTGATTCGACGACTTTTTCGGATGCCGGAATAGCGTATCGATTATATTCTTGTCGTTATATAGGAGAATTTTTATCGTTGAATGTTAAGGGAGTGTTATGTATAATTGTGTATGGGAAAATCACCAAGAGATTGAGTCGAAATTCCAAAATGTACACAAAGCAGTATACACGCAACGCTCACATACATAAAACACCGTATCCCTCTCGCGATTGTTAACGTTCCCTCAGTCATATACGCCCTCTCTCTCGCAAGGACACGTATATATATATATACACGCAGCAGATTTTTCGATGCGTTTTTTTTTCGCGTGTCCGGCGGCGTTACGCTGTACTCTATAAATCGCCCGGAGATTTGTGCGCCGCCGCCGTATTTCAGAATTCAGCCGTCGAGTTCGTGCGATATCGACGCGAAGCTGCTGCTGCTGTGACGCGTTATATACGCGGAAGTTATGTGCTGCTGCTACTGCTGCTGCCCGGGGAAGATACGTCGAAACGAGAAATGCGATATTATTTGAACGAGGTATATAGTTTTTTGCTCTCAGTATCGTTTCGTTTTGTTTCGTTTCGCGTGAGTTGTACTGCAGTAGCGCTTGATTTTTTTTTATATAGAAAGAGCGTATGTTTTTTGTTTAACCAAAGCCGCTTTACTCTATTTCCGTATCTTTTTGCAGGGGCGCGTGGGAGTGGAATAATACGTTGGTTCGAGACAGAGGGGGCAGATCTATGTGATGCTATACTGCTGTGCGTATGGAGTTTTTTGTGTGTTTCGAGATATCGCGTGTACGAATTGATTTTGGATGAAATTTATTTGACTCGCTATACGAGCGAGACTCTCGAGGGCTGATTTTTTTTTGTTCGTGCTTTGCAAATGATACTGATGCGCGTACGTCGGTGCAGATGGTTTTTGTACGCAGTTTTTTTTATTACGAAAAAGAATAATTTAACAGAATTCGAGAGATTCACGAAATTTCTTCATCTCTTGAACGTATACGAAATCAATTTATTATAATGAAAGGGTCAGCAACGGGTATGAATACTGTGAACTTTCGAATAATCCAGGAGATACCTCAATCAGCCGTGCACAATCGGTGCACTCGTTAATAAATATCAATCATTTATATATACGAACAGTTCGACGGACGAGAGGGATATCGCCGTATCAAAGCAGAAAACCATACACGTTTTCGCGAACAAACAGAAAACTCGCTCTCGCGCCTCGATTTCGTGAAAAGGAAAAATTACAGAGCCAGTAGCCAATTATTCGAAAAATAATATTTGACCAGCGTCGCGCTGCCCCCTACTCTCGAACTGAAAAAACAAAGCGACTACTGCAGCATACATGTATATAATAGAGCGAACGAAAAAACGTATCCGCGAGCGAGAAGCGACTGAAAAACAGTCGTATTTTGAATAATACGTGGGTGGCGGTGTGTACGTGTTTGCTTAGCCTGCGATGTGTAGTCTAAATGGGAAATTGAATGGGTTGTCATTAGCTGCAGTGTACCTGGATGGCTTTCCGATCGCGTGTAGACAGGCTGAATAAAAAAAGTCTCGTTACAACTAATCCAATGTGTAAAGTGACATTTTCAATTACAAACTACTGTGTATACCAGGTACTATAAATAATACATGCAAGCCAGAATTATTATCCTATAAGCTGACGAGCGAAAATTCCTGTTGACTCGAAAAATCGATAACCAGCACAAATTTATTCATATTAGCTCACGGCGGCAGAAAGAAAAACGCGGGAAATGCATTATGTTACATGCACAAAGCGGCTGCATTTATACAAGCCGTATATATATAACGCGAGACAAAAAGCAGCGGCGAAGCAGCAGAAAAACACGGCTAAACGATCGCGCGACCGAATGATTTCCGATAAGCGGATCTACCCCTGCTCTCTCTCTCTCTCTCTCGTCGCTCTCCATAATCAATGAACATATCAGTTTTGCATATAACAGCGGCGGCGCATGACTGATTATACACGCCCGGAATAAACGCGTTCGCGAGCTCGCGCGCGTGTGTAAATTTGCAAAAGCGCCAATTCCGCCTCGTCGCTGTGTTATATACATATATGTATGTATGTAGAAAAAAAAAACGAGGAGGTCGCGCACGGGGCGCGAGGTTCACGGATCCGGAAAATTCACGCATGAAAAATATCGCCAGCCACCGCGAATGATTCGATTTCGTTGTTTTGCTCGCGCCTGCAGCCTCGACCGCCCCCTGATATGCTTGTGTGGTGTGGTATGCATGCACCGGCTGCAGGACAGAGGGGAGCTGGTTTCCATTCTTTCTTTACTGCGAGAGATCGATTTTCCTTTTATTGTTTCATCGTGATATAATAATTAATTTAATTTAATATGTCGCGTCTTTGTGTATATTATAGGAGACTTGTGGAAGGCTTTTTAAAATATTCACCTGACAAATGGCTCGACTGTTAAACACATCGGATTATTACGTATAGAGAGTATATGTCCGGCAGAAAGCTTTTAGTACATTAGCTCTGTATTAAATTAGTATTTGAATATGCCCCGTCGTTTCATCCGTTTCGCTGCCAAAGGGCTACTTAACCGATGGCGTATATAATCGTGCGTGTGACAAAATCGATTCGCTTTATTAATGTAGTCTTCCACCTTACAGTACATATCGAGTCAATTTTCCATTTAAAATTCAGCTGTCCGAGCATTCAAAGAGTAAAATACAAAACCGTCGTGAAGCTCTTGCCAAAAGTCGGCGTATCGGTCAACAACCAAAAAAAAGTAACACGACTACAAGCTCAGATCCGAAAGAGGAAGTCCATGTGACGACAAAACCGAAACTCTGCGACGCGGCTAATTCCCACTGAATTTTTTACAGGCCAACTCCGCGTGTATAAAGTAAAAAAATCTCCACTCGCCGGGCACAAAGACACGCCCGAGCGTCTCGCAGAAAAAGCGCTTTGGGAAAAAAAAGTCAGGAAACAAAAGGGAAGAAAAAAAAACAGCGCCGCCGGTGCACAAGGGAGGGAAAACGTAGGGCGAAAGAAAAAAAATAGATAGAAACCGGTGGCGGCAGCAGCACTCGGTCGTTCATTTTCCGCGCGCGGCGTTTTAAAGACGAGAGGGACGCTATATACAGCGTCGGAATGGAACGAAATGACGGAAGAGAAAGAGAGGAAAAAAAGAGAGGAGAGGTATGAGGGCTGGGTGACATCGCGCTCGCCTGCAGATATACGCGCACGGACCTTCGGAAGGCTCGATTTTTCCGATAGCGAATTTCGCTCTTGGCTTTTTCCTCCTCCCGCTGGCTGCTGCCATTTACTTCGTTCTCTTTTT
The DNA here is from genome assembly GCA_900474305.1 of Cecidostiba fungosa. Taxonomy (NCBI): domain Eukaryota; kingdom Metazoa; phylum Arthropoda; class Insecta; order Hymenoptera; family Pteromalidae; genus Cecidostiba; species Cecidostiba fungosa. The sequence continues at coordinate 32,607 of UCOJ01000345.1, forward strand.
CTATCTCTCTCTCTCTCTCCGATTATTCAGCTCGACGGCAGCTACTACTACTACTACTACCAGCGCGTTCGATTCGCAGTAGTTGCTGTAACGCCGAAAAAGCCCGAAAAAAAATACACACACACACAGCCACGCTGTCAGTTCCAAATTAGACTGCAAAGTTGATTCTCCCTCGGATAGCGATGCGGAAAATCTCTTTATTCCTGTATCGCTCGGGTTATATAACGCGGGGATAAATGATGGTGAAAAATACGAGGGCTTCGAAAAAGCGCGCTCTGATTAAACGTCATTGGATCGATGATCGATTTCCGAGTTCACGGCCCCGCGTCCGGCGCGTCATTCATTGCGTGCGTGTGAACACACGAACGCGTCGAATTATCCTCGTTCCTGCGCGCTCGTTTTTATCAATCCTCTTTTTCTCTCTATTATACGTTCCCCCGATTAATTTCGCTTTCCAGCTCATTTCCCGCGCGCTCCTTAATTAACGCGCGCTCGGAATCCGACAAAAAATTACCATCGGCGAATATTTTCGGGCTACACTATATACAAAGTGGCCCTTTCACGGATTTTCAGAGCTGTAATAATAATGATGATAATAACGACGGCGGTATATATAACACTAATGAAAAAGCTCAAAGCTCGTTAATGCATGCGTAGTGAAAAGGAGGCAAAAAATTCGGCGGGTATCAAAGCCACCACCCACACACACACTGCACTGCGAAAAAAAGGTACCGGAGGAGAGACGTAGTGATAGAGTGCATAGCAGCAGAGAAACGGAAGAGAGGTAGCAGGAGAGCGAGAGAGAGAAAAAAGGATATGTCAAAGCGGGGGCGAATCGCTATCGACCGGGGCGCGTCGCGCTTTTTTTGCGGACGGGCTCGTTAAACCGGTAAATGAATAATGAACGAGCTGCCGACGAGAGTGAGAGAGAGAGAGAGAAAAGAGAGAAAGCCGTTCTGCAGAGAAAATGGTAGAGAAAGAGATGAGTGGGCTCTGGAAAATGTACAGGTCGCGAATAAAAGAGGGGATGATACATCAGAAGGGGAGATTGATTGATTTAATAAGCGCTGCAAAGAGAGAGGGAACTACCACTCTGATGCTTATGACGATTCGTGTATAACGAATCGAAGGGGCGTGTTTCGGTTATTGGATCGCGGTGAGGTTCGGATTTTTCGCGGTTGGAATGAGATAACGACTTCGACTTATATATAATAATGTATCACAGCGACTTTTATATACTAATCGGTATAGAAAAACACACCGGGACATCGAAAAGCCATCAGTTATTCACCGTCGCCTCATCTCTGGACCGTCGTGTCCCAAAAAAAAAAGAAAACCTCGCGTGTCACACACATCACACACAGCCCTCTAAATAATTCAGCCGCGCACAACTTTTAGAGCGCTCGTTCGCACCGCTAACGGATGGATTTTATTTACGAGGGACATTAGCGTTAACAGGAACGCTTAATGGCGGCTGACGTCGGAATTGGATTTTTCGCGCGCGCAGGTGAAGCGTAAAACTCCTTCTCTCCCTCTCAAATGGCTCTTAAAATTCTCGCCGATATCGCTCTCGCGAGTTCCTCGAAGAAGAAGCGACCGTAAAACTCGCCCCGAGTCTTTTTAAAATCTCATTTGCCGTCGCGGCGGCGGCGGCGGTGGCTGCGGCTCTCAATCTTTTTATACGCGCGTATTCATCGAGGCGTTTTTTTTTTCTTTTCTTGAGGAGTAGGGGGAGTACGTTGAGGGGAGAATATGATGTGATAGAAGGTTATTGCGGGGATTTAGCTGAAGAAGTGAACGACGGTTTTAGGCAATTGTGAAATATGTCTCCTCTCTCGGTTCTTCATATTGTTTTATATACGCTGGATTGGAACGAGTAGGGGACACGTGTTGGAGTAAAAAGTTTTCTTTCATTGAATTGATACACTTGTCTGATCACAGGCGACTGTTACCACTTGAGCTTCTACGCCGTTCGATACAAGCCCGACGACCAGAATTATAGTTATATTTTTCGACTCCCCGTAATTTATCGCCTATACACGTTCTTATACTCGCACGTAGTAGCAAATTTCTTACCACCAATTACAAGTCTCAGCAAAATAATCGCCATCAACGAAACTTGCATAATAACACGCATAAAAATGCATCAGCGAACGACACGCCGCGCAATTATCCTCCCGAGAGTCCAAATAAAGCCGCACAACCGCAAAGTAAAATAAAAAAAGAGGAAGAAGCGCAAGAGAGGAAGCGAGCTTTTCAAGACTCTTTACAAGCCGCGAGAGAGAGAGAAAAAGAGATCCACGACAAGAGTCTTTTAGCGCCTTTACGACTGTCGCCTTTACGAGGCGTCCGTCGCGCGCGATATACACACGCGTCGCGTTAAAAGACGCGCGCGACGGGCATTTGTCTTCGTTCGAAGAGGGGGACATCACCGGCAGCCTCCATTAGCGTCGCGAGCACTTTATGGCGGATTTTACGAATGCAGCCGCGCGTTATTGTCCGGATGAAAAAGAAGGCGAGAGGGAGAGAGATTCGCGATGGCTTGGACTCGTTAACGCGTCGTTAAACGCTCTTTCGCTCTCTCTCAGGCCGGTTTAAATCATCGGGATGAAATGTCGTCTCGCAGTCTTTATTATATACTTCTTTGTTCAGCTTCTTCTTCTTCTTCTCATCCACGTGTATACCGCGTGTAATGATGAACAAGAAGCAGGAGAATATATATTTACTCAGAAAATATAAAACGCGCTGCTGCGGCATCAGGGAAAAAGATAAAGAGTTTTATTCCTTTATTGAAGCACTCGAGAGAGAGAGAGAGCGAGAGAAAACGAAAAGTAGGAAGCAGAATTGCTACAATAAGCTAGCCCATAACAGGGGGGCGTGTATAACGAAGTAACGCGATACTGCGACATTCAGCGCCGCCGCGAGGGCCGCAAGTGTGTAAACCTTTGCACACCTCTCCTCCCTGTTCACTGGCTTCGTTTCCAGGGGTTGCCCCGAGGGAATATAAACCCTCGACCTCGTCCTCGTCGCTTGCTCCCTCTCTCGCGTTAATACATTTTCGCTTTATTCTCGGAGAACAAACGCGCGCGCAGCTAATTGAGCGACGATTGATTTCGGCTTCGTTCTGTGTCTCACGGGAATGATTATTTAATGGCTGACCCGAGACTAATATCCGCAATATATATAGCTTGTGTATTTCTGGAGAGAAGGTTCGTTACTCGCAGTTTTTTAATATAATATAATTGTCTCGAGATGAGTTAGTATAGGTCGAGTCGTTCGAGTTGTCAGATATATCTATTTCGACGCTTCGCTTCCGAAAATAATTACGACATCGCGTAAAAGCTTATAGAGCAGTTCGAAAGGAAAAAAATAAAAAAAGCTCGCTCCTATAACCCAGGCAGTTTAGCCTGACCGCTGCTACTGCCGCGTCGTGTTCTCGCGGCGCTTTTATGCTCGGCGGCGGCGGCAGTTTTATCGATGCCGCGCGCGGGTGCGTTAGCGTTATATGTCCCGGCTATCAACGACAGAGTGGCGCGCTTGCGCGTCCCCCGGGGCACCGTTAAGAGGTCGCTTACGATTCTCTGAAAAAAAATCCTCCTCTTCGTCTTCGTCGTTGTGTGCGTATACGTCGCCTTTTTTCTTTTCCGCCGTTTCTCTGATGTGTGTATACACTTTATATCGCGACGAGCTTTGGTCGAACGCAAGCTTCGAGAAGAAATATTTTTAACCTCGTGTTGAGGTTTTAATAACAGTGGTGTGTATATATATATGCGCGACAAACCGCAGAGTCGCGCTGACATTCATCGAAGAGACAAAAAAGTTTGCTTTGAAAAAAGAAAAATAAAAAGCGCGCGCGAGAGAACAAAAAGTATATAAATCCATCAGAAAAGGAGCAAACTCGAAGCGTCCGCATAGCTGGAACAAATAACCAGTGCTCCCCCGACTCGGCCTTTTATCTCTCTCTCTCTCTCTTTCTCTCTTCCGTTGTGCGGCGCCGGCGTCACCTTCAGAGCTCTCGCGACCGCTTTATTCGCTTTCATTTCTATGCGCGCCTGCCTGCTTGCCTGAGAGAGGCGTTAAAAAGAAATGTCGTTCGGCGAGCGGACAAAGACTCTCTTTCTCTCTCTCTCTCCCAGCAGTAGAGCGAGATGGAAGAAACAGTCCGCCAACTCGGTCGTTAAGGACGATTTTCATAGCTGCGCGTCGGGGAATTACCTCGTCGCGGAGCGACGATGACCCGCCCCGCATTTCCTCCTTCTCGCGCCATTTCAAAGTCCCTCCCTCTCATCGTGAATATCCCCCTTGGAAAATCGCGGGATTATTCCATTTGCCGACGACGACGACGACGACGAGGACGCAGTAAAAAAAGAAGAGAGAGAAAAAGAGCTGGAAGGCCGAGTGGAACTTCACGGGCTTGCACTAATTCTGTCGCTTTCAAACGGATTTTTCTCTCTCTCTCGGAGAGAGAAGCGCAATAAAAAGGGCGCGCGCGAGCGCGGATTACGAGGCAACGGCCGTGCGATATTAAACGTCCGCTCTACTGCTATATACTGCAGCTACTATTTTACATCCGAAGAGCGAGAGAGAGTTGTGTGTATGTGTGTGTATACCTATATACAGCTCTCGCGCAGTGTTTTTTCTTATCGCGCTTTAGCGTCGTCGGCTATACTCTTTTTTGCACTTTTATTGGCACGTTTCTGCGATTTACTGAAAGCCTCGCGTGGTTATTAACGTCGAAATGCCCGCGTGTGTGCTACTGCAGGCTTTGAGAATCCTATAACGACTTTGTTTTTAGTACGGGAATTAGAGCTACGCGCGCGAAAAATTCCGCGCCTTCCGAGTTATACGAGCCCTGAAAGTTTTTGTTTCAACGGAAGGACACGAGAGGTTAATTCGTGATCGTTACGGTATATACAGATATAAGATTTTAATGAATAAAAAAGCCCCATCCTATTAAATCCAGAGCAGATTTATCACTAATCAATTCAAACGAGCTCGCAACCCCTTCGGCTTTTTCCCAGCTCTCAGTCCCCTATATATAACCGATGCAAATTGTTTATCGTACACCCCAACGCCGTCAGCAACACCACGAGACACGCTAACTCGAAGTATAGCGAGAGGAGAGGGGGAGTCGGAAGTTGGTCGCATCGCGGGCGTCTCTCGCCGAGGGCGTCAACGTCTTAACGAGCAAGTGGCGGGAGCAACGACGGCACTAATTTGGGTTTCGCCGGAGAAGCCAGACTGCTCGGGCGATAAAGCCGAGAGAGAGAGAGAGCTGCTGGAGATTCATTTGTTATGCGCAGTATATACGCCGAGAGAATTTTTGTTGGGGGCTGCTGGATAATTAGTCGTTGGGGCTCCTCTCTGAATGGCCGCGAATGAATTGGGTGATTAACATTTTTTTTTCTTCTTCTTCTTCTTCAGGGGAGGGTTAATGTCTCTGTGTCCCGCGCGAAGGGGAGAGCTTGATTAAAATAGTATTCGAGGGTAATTTAGTTAACAAGCGGTACGGTGTCTTGCCAAACTCGCACTTTATCTACTTAATGCGGAGGGGCAAAGTTCGTTTCGAGAAATATTCCAAGACTGCCTGAATGTAAGCGTTGAAATCTCAACTTCGCCGACTGATAAGCCGAAAGAAAGCCCGAAATGCCAAAAGCTAGTGCGCGAACAATACCGGCGCTACTGCTGCTGCTGCTGCTGCTGCTGTTCTACTCACCCTCTCCGAAAATCGCGGCAGAGGAAAGCAGAGCGCTCGGCTCGAAATTAGGAAAGCAAGAGACTGGCGCGAACTCCCCTCGGGATCCCGCATTTCCGCTTTGTTATACACAGAGAGAGAGAGAGAGAGTCTGGCTGGAACGCCCCCGTTAATTACGCCCTCGCGCGTACATTACGTACTAAATGAGCCTCGAGCTACTACTGCTCGCCTTTTCTCGCGCGAGAAACGCCTGTTTTACCGGGTTGAAGGATTTTCTCTCATCCCTGCGACGGCATGGGAGTAACTTGCCGCTGCCGCGGTAATTTATTCTGCGATGCTGTATCGTTTTTGTGCTCTACTGTTGTGAATCATAATTGCGATTGATTATGAAATTATTATAAAAAAAGAAAAATACGAGGTGTAAGAATTCACGGAGCAACTTTTCGAGCTATAGCACAATCATGGATTTTCTGGGACATAAAGCGAAAGCAGTAGTAAAAAATAAACTTCAGCTCCTGTACTCGTGTGTGTTTACTCACTATTAAAAGAGAAAAGGGATGGAATCCTATAGTTATACCGACACCTGCACTTCTCTCTCCCCTTGGAAATACGTCAGCACTTTTTACACACACACACACACACACACACACACACACACACACACACACACACACAGAGGACTAATCGAAGCTCAAGCTCTCGACTTTGCGGACTCGTAAAAGTCGGTCGTTGTTGTTAGCGGAAGTTTTCGCGCGCGAATTTTCCATCAGAGCCTCTCGCGGGGAACAATATCCATTTTTCTCGCGCGCCCCTCGTAAATCTCTGACGCGGTCGAGCTTTTATTTACTCCGCTGCTGTGGCTTGTTCCTTTAATTAGCCTCTTTGCTTTTGTGAATCGCTTCTGCGTTTCTCTTACGAGAGCCAGTAGTTAGGTTTTGTTTGTTAAAATAAAAGATAAAAAAAAATATATTGAAGTCAGTTCGACCACATCGAGAGAGCGTCATGAATCTCCCTCCCACAGCCATCTCTCGACTCTCATTCGGAATGCATACAGCATCAGAAGCTGCAGCCGTGCAAGCCGCCTGTGTCGCTGCTCCGATCGAAGGCCAATTAGCGTCCGGGTAATCAAACACGAAATCATACATCGGCTCTGCAGCAGCAGCAGCAGCAGCCGAGAAAGCCTCTTGCGCGATAATCGCGTGACTCCCGGGGCAGCTATCTCCTGTCTCGTATATATAGCGTACAGTATACGAGCACACACGCGCTCGTCTTTCCCTCTCTCGCACACGAGACGAGTGTATAGTGAGAGAGAGAGGGTTTCCCCTCGGGGTGTTCACACAAGTATACATAGACACAGACACAGAGAGCGAGAGAGCTCAGTCCGTTAATGTTTAGCGCAATCAGCGATAATGGCGGTCTATGGCGCGTTTAATCAAGGCAGTAGCCCGTTGCGGCTTGCGGTTCGCAGAGCCGCTCGCCTGCTGCTGCTACGGGTGTAAAGGAAAGGGCTTTATAGCATGCGGGAAAGCGGCGGTCGTGGCGAGAGCGAGAGAAGCGCTGAACGAGGATCGTAAAGGGGGTTGGATACATCAGGTGGGCTTAGCGGTCAGCGCTTGGCCTCGCAACGCCTCGGCCGGAGAGTGGCCACTGGCCCGAACAACACCAGACCGCACCATGCTGCATACTCTCTCTCCCTCTCTCGCTCGAATTACGCTTCGGCCCTTGCTTTTCTCGTTCGCTCTCTCTCTCTCTCTCTCTCTCTCTCTCTCTATCTCTGTGTGTGTGTGTATGTACCTCATCGCTAACCGCTCTTATGCGTATGTACAGCGTTTCGGCTACTACTGCGAGAGTTTCTAGTTTACATATTTTCAATTATACGGAGGGCGTTTGTTTCTTGTCCGATGCTGGGGAGAAAAGTGAAACGAGATTTCGTCGGATTGCAGTATATACGCACAAATTGAACCATCATTTTTTGCAAAATAACGCCTCTATACGCATAGCTAATCACACACACTCTAATATGCAATCCGACGTCGCTTAAACCCGCAGAGCCTCGCGTTCACTTATGCATAACACACACACACACAGACAGTTAACAGAGATTCACACGTATTCGTCCCCGCATTGTACGTCACCCACATACACAAACACACACATAGTGGGAGAGAGAGCTTGCAAGCTCGCTTCGGTATTAACCCGGAGTGCTTTGGATTTGCATACGTAGACGCGACATCACGGCGACCCCCTAATAAACAGCGACAGGCGGTGAGCTGCTGCTGTTGCGCTTTCAAGGTGTTCTTCGGGCTTTGCATGCAGCAGCGAGAGCGAGCGGCCGGAATGGCAAGCTGACCGGGCTTGCGGTCTGAATCGTGCGCTAACTCGCTCTCTCTACCTCTCTGTCGTGGTGGTTTGCAGCTGCTAGTACAAAGAGACATGTTGAGAGAGAGAGATGCGCTGACGTGCGGGTATATAGAGCTGCTACTGCTACTCTCTGCTGGTACTTTGCTATACGGCGTTGCAGCTATACTGCTATTCATCCACGTTTGCTGTACTACTCCATGTGGAATTTTGCATCTTATTTTATTGTGGATGAGCGGCGAATCGAATTTTTTTGATATTATTATCGGGTTTTACCACAAATATTCTTGCGAGCTCGAGAGGAGCAAAGGCGAGAGTGTAACCGCGGAATAATTAGTAGTATAGCCTGTACCGCCGCGCGTTGATTCATTACATCAAGCATCAGCTGAGAAACGACGTCGACGACGATGGTGGTTATATTCGCTCTCGAGAGTATATAGCAGAGGGGGAAAATCGACACCTCGAGCATCAGCCACTTTAAACACGGCCATAAGTGGCGAGAGAGAGAGAGAGCGAAAGAGACGGAGTAGAGCACGACGACGAGGGGGAAGCTCCGAGCTTGCACGAGCGGGCGCTTTAATTAGCCCTCGTGGACTCGATTGACTCGGGGCCATTGTCAGCGCGCTATACTGAGCCGGTTCTCTCTCTCTCTCTCTCTCTTGGATACTTCGGACTCGACTAATATCCCGGGCTAGCCCTAATTCCCTCGCCCCCGCTTAATCGATCATCGAAGCACTAGCTCTCGAGAACCAGAGAAAGTTATACCTCGTGAGGGTGGCAGTAGCAGCAGTAGTAGTAGTAGTAGCAGCAGTCGAGGAAAGAAGGAGAGGAAATTGCAGCAGCCAGCGCGAGCTAATTAGGGATTCGGATTAAGCTCTCCTCCGTGGCTCTTTCGCGCTGTTAACCGCTAAAGTAGCACCTCCGCTACTTAAAGCCGTTTGCGTACACACACGTAGACTGTATACTGTGCGTGTATACCGACGCCCTCGTAACCGGTTTTTTTTTTTGCTTGCTTTTTTTTTGCGGAGGCGTTTTCTCCGAGAGCTTGAATGTACTATATACACTCGGCGGCGCTCGCTCCAGAGCAGCAGCTGGAATTTATTGCGGGCATTTGCTCGCGGGAGCTTTGTAAACTACTGGGCGGGTATAAAAGTCGCTGGATTTTATGGACGGCTTGGCTTTTTTATTAATACGAATTCGCTCGCCGCCGCTCTGAATTGTTTCCTATATACACCACCGCGGCTTTATACACTATATAATATCTCTTTCTCTCTTACTCGACCGAAATCGACTAATCGAGAGAAAAGATATATCTCTCGACGAATATAAAAGAGAGCGTGTCTGAAAAAGAGAAGTTATCGAGCGCTCGTCGAAAATCGCAATATCCCACTCGTCCCTCGCGGCCGACTATTATATATTCGCGCTCTCGCAGCACTTGAGAATACTGTGGATGTGGGGGAATAAAAAAAAAAGAAGGAAGGAAAGGGGCTGAAAAATAGAGAGATAGAGAAAGCGGGCGCGCACTCGACGACTCTCTCGAGTGCTGACGCAGCACTCCCAAGTTCAAACATCCAAACATCCCGATCTTTCGCCGTCTGTCAAATACTCGCCTCCTACTCCATAGTGGCGGCGGCGGTAGCAGCCATATAACCCTCCCCTCGCCGCTACCGCCGCCTCTCGCAGGCGGCTGTGTGAAGCACCACTTATCCTCGGACTCTTCTCCTCTCCACAATCTTCCGCTGCGGCGACGCTCTGCTCTCTCTCCAGACTACTTTACTTTCGCTCTTGCCTATATACGTATAGCTTCTATTGGTAATTGTGCAGCTCTCTAGGATGTAGCATGTCTATATGGTGCATCAGCGTGTGCTAATGTGCTCCTAAAAGTCGAGTGCTAAACGAAAAATCAACGCACGTATATATAATAATTCCGCTCGTAATGTACTATAAATATATTATATAATACAATGAACAAAGTTAAATAGCCTCAGCGGCTTGGGCGAGAATAATAGATAGTTGATTAACAATAAACCGTATATAAGCCCCGCGCGCTGCAGCAAACCGCTTTGTACACTTAACCCAGCTCCCAAACAATCAGTACAATTATATACCGCGCACGGACCGGCCCTCCTCCCATTGTTTCAATTTATTCCGTTCTCATTACCCATACGCAACCAGCGACGCTCAAACAGCCGCTCGTATATATGTATATATACAGCGAGGCGGATAACGCAAAATAACGTGATTATACGCGATTGAATCGCATTAGCACTCGCTCGCGCATTAATACCGCCCTAAAAATCGCGCTCCGCAGCATCGCGCGCATACGAAAACTGCAGCAGCAGCCGCGTATTAACGTTATCGAAGCGCGTGATTCCCCACCGGCGAAACGTTCAATTTCGCTGATCATTTGCCGGCTGCCGCGTATACTCGAGAGCCGGCAGTTTTCAATTATCGTCGCTCGGTTGCGGATTTCCCCTATACCATAGACCTCCGTCCGCGTATATACAGGCGAAATTATATACAGACGCATTTTCGCGAAATGCATGTATAAGCAGTCGTCGGGGCTACTGCTGCACACAAATTTATTTACAATATGTACACATTCAGAGCGTTGCGGAGCAGAGCCGTCGGGATGTGTATCCCTTTGTTCGCTTGCAGCTCGCGCGCGCGCGCGGTCACATAAACGATATACGAATATTTACAAATGAAAACACAGTAGACGCGCGGTTGCGTGACTGACACGACGAGAGAGAGAGAGAGAGAGGGAGATAGTCGCTCTCGCGCGTTGGTATTCGCGGTCCATTGAAAGGGCGGGCGTAAAATTGCGACCGCTGCAGCTTCTCGCTGTGGAAAATTAGCCGAGCGACAATGCATGCTGCTACGCCAACTTTAATATTTATACTAGCAATTTTCGGTACACCGAACCTCCACAATTGCGAGACCGGCCGTCGATCATAGCCCTGACAGAGCAGCAGAAGCGGGGAGTTATACGCCGTTGCTCTCTAGTTGAATATTTGCGCGTCGCTGCGCGAACAATGGGTCATTTTTTTTAAATGTCCCGCTCGCTCTCTGTAGTAGTGCGGGATTTATCTGGTTATGCATGCTGCTGCGCCCCGGATGAGCCTGGTCATGTGAGCATATTTTTGTTTTGAATATTTTTTCGTTTGCTTTATACTCCAACCCGCGCGCGAGTGTTTTTATTTGTTATTTTTTTTTTATATATGGCAGTCTTATGCACGCTTCGCGTTTTATATATAAGGATGATCGTTCGGCGGGCAATCCAATTTCGCGATAGAATTAATTCAATTAAAGCCGGCGATGCAAATGAACGCGCGATACTGCTGCTTTACAATTCTTTCATCAGGCCGACGACCAGCCGCACACGTAATTCGGCTCTCTATACTACGCGCGCTACTATATAGCTGCAGCGAAAAAATAATAGGATTACGCGAAATCGAATTATCTCTCCCAACTACACATTATACAGTCGCTCCCTTTCAATTACCAGCCAATCAGCCCTGAAAGCAGTGGGAATTTAAAAGAATTCCGTCAAACGTACTGTTAAAAAAAAAAATTACGCGTTAGCTTTGTAAAGCTCGCTGCTGCAGAGATACTACACCGTAGAGCGATTAATTAGCACCACACACACGCACACACAGCTAACGAACTCGACTCGCGCATTAATCAAGAGGCCCGTTTTCATTTTTCGAGCTGCAGCAGCGAGATATATACAATAAAAAAAAAAGCTCTCGCGCTCGGTAATAAAAAGCCGGCGGCGCTTTTTCCCTGCGACTTTTTTACTATTCATAAAGCATCTCGCGCCGGAGCCCAAAGAAATCTCAATAAAGCCTCTCGCTGCAGAGCGAGCGTGTACGACAGGGAAAAATCGCAAGAGAGATACATCGCACGACTTTGTCCCAAGCTGAAAAAGGGCGGCGGAGGGGTACAGTTCGTTCGTTTATACGAGCCGCCGCGGGATTCGAGCTACTACTACTACTACTACTGCTGCTGCTCGGCGTATCGGATTATCGGAGTATCTGGGGAAAAGAGGGAGCAGTAGTACTAGTAGTAGTAGTAGTAGTGCGAGGACGACGCTGCAGCGAAAGCATTCGGTTCACGTCGGCGTTTTACAGGCGAAGAATTTTATCGGTGCACGAGCTCCACTTGGACGCTTTGCATTTTCATAGCGCGCGCGCTCTCTCTCACTGCAGTGTCGCTTTTCTTTATTTTTTTTTTTTGCTTCGCTCTATATACGATGATGCCTTTTTATTTGCGTGGGTTTGATTTTTTTTTCTCGTTGAGGGAAGCTTCTATTTGTAATCTTTTTTTCTCGCGCGGTGTTGAATTTATAAAATTGCGGGAAAAAAGCTTATTGTCTTTTCTCTCCATAAATTCAATCGGAATCTATATATCCCTGGTATACGGAAACAAGCAAGTTAAGCCGAGTATCCATCAAACAATTACCTCGAAAATCCCCCTCGCAATCTCATCAGCATCAGGCGCGCATAACTCTCGCCTCTTATCCCTCAAACCCTCTTTCGCCGCACGTTCCACAGGACTTTTGCGCCTGGATCTTGAGTAACGACTCTCGGCACGAGAAGAATCCCGTGGTGGCTCCTCTCTCTCTCTCTCGTCGAAGATTAATTCCCTCCGCTCTTTGGCGACAAGAAACAGCAGCAGCAGCAGCAGTAGAGAATTATGCGAGAGCATTGTAGGCGCGTATACATACGTAAGTCGAGAGAGGGAATCGCGCGCAACGCGATATACCGATGCGATATTTATTCGATCCTCTGACGCCTCTTCGCCCTGAGTATAAATGTATAGGTATATAAGAGATGGCTCTTTCTCTCTCTTAGGATCGGATGCTTTGGCTGCCGTCCGCCTCTCGTTTATTCTTCTTGTCGTTCCTTTTTGCCGTCCTCGCGTCGGAGTAGCTGCTTCCTACTCTTCCGCCGCCGCCGTCGCTGCGAGTTTTCCCTTCCATTTGGTAAATTGCCCGGGAAGAGTCGCTTGCTCGCGGAAGGAATCATGATTTTAGCTGAATTGTTTCGAGGGGTTTGTATTTTTGCAACGTCATTTGTCACAGAGCAGAGTGAGAGAGATATTCCGTTATATAACGGCATACGAATTTATGAAATTGAGATAGATAGGAGAGAAGTTTACACGATGAACTTTAAATCCCAAGGTCCCGAGAAAAAAAGTAGAAGAAGCGACGCGAGAAGACAATAAAAGAATGAAGTTAGAGACACGGCAAATCGGATACAGCCACGTATACTCGAGAGGAGCTGCCGAGAGCAGCAAGGAAGGACGGAAGGAAGAGCGAAGGAGTTGTTGTTTTAATTACCCGTCGCCCTCCGCGAGTGGTAGTCATTAAGCCACTAATTATAACGTACGCGAAAATGAGTCGAGCCATATCCGACGCCGCCGCGCGCGAGAAAAGGGGTAGAGAGATATGCGCTACCTCCTATATAGCAGCCAGCTGGAAAAGGACGACAGATAGAGGAGGAGGAGAGATAAAGTCGAGGGAGTAGAAACGACAGAGTCTGAAATTGCCGCGAGTGAGAAAGAGTAGAGAAGGAGAATGGGTGATTAAATGTCTGAGGGATAGAGCGCGGAGAAAGAGACAGCGCAAATAGGAGAGGCAGTGCTACTGCCGCTGCAGTAGAAAAAGGTCAGGATAGAGAGAAAGCGCCGAATGAGAGATGGAACGACTGAGCGAAAGCGAACGGCCGAGAGATAAAAAGAGAGAGAGCGACCTCTAGCGGCGTGGGAAATTGTAGTAAAAGGGTAGCAGCAGCAGCAGCAGCGGCGGCGAGAAAAAAGGACGAGGCTATGCGCACGGCGTAATTGCGTTGCCGAGAAGTTTTCCCCGGGTGAGAGGTAACCAAGAAAATAATGAATGGCCCGACAAGAGAGAGAGAACGCGGAGGGCTTTTCACGGTATACGCGCCGCCGCAATTCAGCACTCGACGCAAGCGCAAGCGCAGCTCTATATACGACGACCGCGACTTTTCCGGTGAACTAAACGAAATGGCCGAACTTTTCCGGGGGCGGTGATCTCTCGATGCCGCCACCGCCGCGCAGCTGCAATGTCGTTATATACCGTTTCTCTCTTTCTCTCGCGACAAGTATACACGGTCGCGGTGTTTATGTTCTTCCACTTCGACTTGATCCTCGCTTTTTCTTCTTCTTTTTCCGGGGGGTAACGAGAGCGCCGCTCTTGCGATCGAATAAAAAGCCAAATAAATAAAACCGGAGATATTCCCCCCCCCGCGCTCTGAATTTATATGCCAAGATGCCTTTCCTATATACATTTCCCTCTCTCTCTCCTTTTTCATCGAGCGAGGTGCATTGAATTTTTATTCTCGAGAGGATCTTTCTATTCTCTCTCTCTCTCCATTTCGTCGCGTCGGCTTTGTTTTGACGCTGATATGCACGGCTCTCCGCGCAATCGAATGTTACTTACATATACGAAACTCGAATAAAATCAGTCGTGTATATATAAGCGAGCTAGATTTTATCTCTTTGAAATGTCGATATTCTGCAATGACGCATCGTTTATATTTTGACGTTGTACGCACATCAGAGGAGCATATATATCTCTCTCTCTTCTTCCCCGACGATCAATTACTAAATATCTCGCGAATATATCGCGCTTCTTGGCGCGAACGCGACCGCCGGACTTTAGCCAAGAATTTCAGCGATATTTCAATTAGCATAGATAGCAGCACCGCAGCTGTATAGTGTACTGGCCGTGCCAAAAGCGAATCGCTCGTGAAAAGTCGCTCTTGCAAATCTGACAAAACTGCGTTTGAAATTCAATTTCTCCGGTTTATATTTTCTACATTTATCATACACGCGCGATCGAAACTTTTCCAAACTCCGCGAGGCTATGATTTATCAACACGCAATAATTTTTAAAAATACATCGTCATCGATTCAAAAGCTGCAGCATATATATAGCCGTCAAGACCGACTTTCAACGCGGACTATACACTCTCTCTCGCGCTCGCGCATTTATATAGTGAAAGGCACGCTATACGCGCGTGCACGTGCGGAACGCGCGTATTTACACCTCCTCTCTTTCTCTCTCTCTCTCTCTCTCTCTCTCTCTCTGGCGTACGTGTATACCGCGTAATGGACGTAAATCAATGCGTATAAATAGAGTGGCGCGCCGAATAGATTAACATCGCGCGCTACTCGCGTAGAAACACGAGGCGTTAAACTGCTTCCTGCTAAAGCGCGCGATTAATTCTACTTATCGGATTTATGTCCGCGGCCGCCGCCGCCGCCGTTCTGCGATATCGAGTCGATAATACGAGCTAGAGGGACAGAGGCAAAAAAGACGTTAACTGAATTAGACGCGGGTATAACGAACTCGTGCGCCGGTGCGTGACTCACTTCTCTCTCGGAGCTTTTTCTCGTTTGCGTGTACATAAGAGTATATAGGGAGATTTAGCTCGGTCGAGTGCGTTGTTTACGCGGCTGTTGAGTGTGTAGACTTTTATTTTGCGGATGGATATTTTTCAACTTCTTTATATTCCCGGTTATTTGTAATATCCATGTATCTATCTTGAGATTAATGTGCTGCTCTGCAGGTCGTTTCAAGATTTATCGACTGCTCTCGAATATAGAGTATGACGTCGTGTGTGACTGAATATTGATTTATTATCCGAGTGTGGTATATTTATCACTCGGTTATAATTCAATATCGACAAACTATAGAGTGAAAAGAAATTCGTATAAAAATATCCATGCCAATGTACAATATTCAACGAGAGCAACATCAAGCACGTCTTCATCGTCCGCATATTTTTCCGCGTATCAGCTCCCGCAAACACACTACTCGCTCTGCTATGTTTTTCCCACATCTGCCCGGGCTTTCAAAATACACGCCTACACCGTATTTCGCTATTTCATATTTTTTTCCTTGCCGCTGATTGGAAACGATTGCAAAAATATTTGTGCAGAATATAGTAGGTCAATCAAACTCGCTTTCCGCTGGATGATTGAACCGCCGCGAGGGAAAAATTAATTTAACGTTTGAGCCTCGGGCATTTCCGAAACGTCGTAAATACCCCTCTGATACAGCCACTTTCTGATACTGTGTACTCCGCTGAGCATCTAGTTTCTCTATATGCGAAGATAGGTGCTCCTCAATATTAATTTACGTAAGGCATGTATTAGAAGTGTGCCACTTGTTCTATTGGGCCTGCTTGAGTCGCTCACTCTATACTGTTTATTACGGTATGGTACATAGCTGTACATGCCCTTAAAAAATAATAACAATAATAATAATAACGTTGAATAAAAAGAATCTGAGTAGCTTTCTGAACAATTCTGCTTCTCGCAAACACCGAGATTAATTTAACGGTTATACACCTAACTGTACCCATCATTCACACACACACACGTTATACCGTCAACGTATATAGGTATATATCTCTCTCGGGAGACTCGAGAGCGAGCTTGGGACTAATTTGTCGTTTCTCTGATTGCAGACGGAAATAGCAAAGAGACTGAACGCCATCATCGCGCAGATCCTGCCGTTTCTCTCACAGGAGCATCAGCAGCAAGTGGCGACGGCCGTCGACAGGGCGAAGCAAGTCACCATGACCGAGCTCAACGCAATCATAGGAGTGAGTATATCAATCACACATACATGTATCTTCCATCTCTCTCTATAATATATATATACATCAGCTGCTGGTCTGTCTCTCGCGAATGTATATCAAATTCGATTGTCAATTTCATCCCAATCTGGTGGGTATATATCTGGTGTATGCATTATATACAATGAGAGAGATCATACGCAGCTGTCTGTTGAACGTCGAACGTTTTCGATGAAAACGTAATATAATGCGAATAATTCGATCGATTCGTGATACGCGCGGCGAAGCGATAAAAAAAGACTGCAGGGTACAAAAATTCGCATCCGCGCTTTCGATTGTAAAGTTTGACCAGATATTTTCGAAATACCGTTTGTATCAGGCGATATAATGGAATTTTTTATATGAACGAAACCGCAGCCTAATAAAACCGAAATTCCCAATTCATTTGCATACCACACACTCATAGTGTTATATACACACACACACATATAGCGATCGAAATCCTTTCCGTGGGTTTTCCATTAAATTAGCAGTAGCAGCTCAGCTCACGCGTCGACACCTCGTGTCGAGCTGAGAGAGAGAGAGAGAGAGCAATTGGCGAATCACGTCTCTCGCGTGCGCGCCTGTAACACACGACACACCCTCCCTCTCAAAGTCAATAATTCCCATCTGATATACCTCTCGACACATCCATCGGCTTCCAGCCTCGTCGACGACGTCTAGACTAGCTAAAACAAGGAGATTCAAGTTGCAATGCTACACGTATATACGTGTGTGTGTGTGTGTGTGTGGGGGTGTGCAACAGCGGCTTGTGTATTCACCACGGCTGCTGGTGCTGCTCTTCCCACGTGTATTACGTCGGCGAAATATAGTTAGGGTACTTGGCGCGATTGAGAACCGCTGATCGCGTTGAGCTGCTCGGCGGTGGCAGTGCTGGGGGTATTAGGAAGCAGTAGCAGCAGCAGCAGCAGTAGACGTGCACGCTCGAGGAATTCGAAAGCGGACGCAGACGGATACGTTCTATCTCTCTTGTACCCGATTCAGAAGGAGCTGGCGAGAGAGGGAGAGAGAGAGAGAGATCCCCTCATCCCCTCGAATCCCGAATCCTCCTTCAATATTGCTCGAGCACTCAATTTCCTCCCTATTAAGCCGCCGGCTTTCCTCAGCCCACCGCATCGTCTTCCGCCTCTCTTCCTCCTTCCGTTTTCTCTCTCTCTCCCACCCACGGCTCTTATCCTTCCAACAGAAGCGCCGGCAGCTCGCCGAGGAACACGAAGTGGAATTGATAAGGACAGATAGCAGGGAGCAGTAGTCTCTCTCTCTCTCTCTCCCTCGCTTGCTCGATCTCTCGGTATATATATAATCCTCCTCCTCGTCTCTCGCAATCTTCCCTTTCCTTCCTTCGCTCGCGCTCGGATAAGTTATAGTGTTATGGCGCAGAAGCACCGACTAATCAGCATTCCTTTACCCCCGCGGCGGCCTCTGCTGCTGCTGCTGCTGCTCTGACTGACTCCGTCTCTCTCTCTTTCTTGGCGCTGACAGTGACGGGGCGGCGAGAGACGGAGACAGACAAATATAGCAAGCTGGAACTTATTCGTCGCTCTCTCTCGCTCTCTCTCTCTCGTGTCTATACAGCCATCAGAATCCGCACGCGACGACGATGTCGCCTACGTGCGGCAAATCCTTAGCAGGATTATGAGGTTTCTCTTCGTCGATCCCAGCCCCGCAAAATTTGCTGCGCTCCTCTCCTCGGTCTTTCTCAACCTTTGACCCGTGTACCCTCGAATCTGTTTATTTTCTTTCCTCTCGGTATATAATCCTGATGTATTTACGAAAATTGGATAAAGTTGCAATATTTTAATTCAATTTTATATTAGCTTAACGTTATATTATTATTGTGTCACGATTTTTATATGACGACGAGCGAACGATCAACGTCCTCGCAACAAAATCATAAACCACGACGCACATAACTTTCCGCATCGCAGCCGCCCTCGGGACATTTTCCCATCCATAAATATCCCCACGGCTGCACCTGTGTATATAACCGTAGGAGAGAGAGAGAGAGAGAAAAAAAACAACAAGCAGCACAATGAGCTTCGTCGCTGAATCGCCGTGTCACTCGACTTGCGCGCGTGTATTTTTCGCATCTCTCTTCCTTTCCGTGCCGTATATCCATCTCCGTCCGCGTCTGTCTCTCTTATACCGGCTTTTTCTTCTCCCTTTAGCGGCGGGAAGAAAACTCAACTCGGAAAAACGAGATTCAGAGAGAGAAGAGTCTAGCTGCAGGCGAAGAATGGAACATATATCTGTATATACTCCCGATACAACCTTCCATCTCTCTCTTTCTCTCTCTTACCAATTGGATCTCTTCCCATTTTTGCTCACTTCGTCTTCGCTTTTCTCTTTCAGTACCTTGTAGCGAGCAGCGGTTATAAAGCGACTTGTTTATTTTCGCTCGGGTTAATACCAAGTTTTTTTCTCTCCCTTCGACGATACTCTACTCTCGCCGCAGCTGTGTGAAACGGATTGATGAAGTGCGGCAATAATTTACCGGCGTTTTAAGAAAGTCCATTAGCTTTTTTCTTATATCTGTCCGTGAATCATAACCGCGGGATATAGCGCGACAAAGAGACACGACATTAAAATAGTCACTGCAGTAAGTTTATGCACCGAGTATAATCGACTTATAAAATTGAGCTGCTAATTGCCGATCGGTTTCAGCTCTGTCTCTCCGATTGCATCTCGTTAAGTAATAATAATAATAATATCTTATTATTCCGAGAGCTGATGGTAAACTCGTAAAATCTCCTCTGCGCGTTTATACTTTTTCATCTCCCAGATGCAATTTCACAGATGTATGTATACATATATATATATATTATAAAACCGACTGCCGCTACTTCTGCAGCTCTTAACGCAGCGAAATTTCATTTCGACAAACGAAATCTTATTTGAATTAGCGGAGGTATAGGAGATGAGGGAAGAAGACGAAAGGAGAATACTCATTCGAATATATATAAATTCCGCGGCGCATCCAATCATTCTTTTTCCTTGCGGAGCCAACTCTACTTTACAACCACTCCGTATCTTTCTCTCTCTCTCCGCTCCTTTATCTTGGCTGCTCTCCGAAGATGCAGCAGTTTCTCGACTAGGAAATATATACAGCTCTGCGACCGAAGAAGGAGAAGCAGCTATATAGAAGAGATACCCTTGGGGCCGTCGCATTCAGCGAATAAGTGGAACTTATTCCAGCGCGCCTGTATCGCGCGGAATTGCTTCCGAGGGAGAGAGAGAGAGAGAGAACATGCGCTGGCGCATCGACTAATGCCAAGAGCGGAGGCTAACGTCGCGGAAACGGCTTAATCGCATATTCTCTCTTGCGAGAGAGGAGTTTGCGGAACGTGTGTCTGATATGCGCCGCGGAGCTTTTGTTTTTCCCGTGGTGTTCGTGTACCTATATGTACGTGAGCTCGTTATACGCCGCGAATGCGCGAGACCACCTTTGCATTGCATTATGCATGTATGCGTGGGTTATGCGCGATGTTGTGTGCTCCTGCGCCGACGACGACTCGCGATGAAAAATGTATTTGGCGGCTGTGATGCTCCTGCGGTGGGAGGAATATGCCGTGTGTATACTGACGATTTGCAACTTTTACTGTATACACCGCGCGCGTATTATTATTATTATTATTATTATTTTTTTTTTTTACGGAAGAAATTATTTTAAATTAGCGTTTTATGATCGGCTTTGATTTATCAATTAACGTTGTAATTAGATCACGTCCGACAGATTTATTGCAGAGTGGAATCTTGATTAAACGCGGTGAATCCGATAATTAGCGCAGTGAAATCTTCTGATTAATTAAAGTTGAAAAGCGGCAAATTATCGAGCAGTATATATATATAGAAAAAAAAAACTATGAATCATAAATTATACCCTCCTCGACAATGAGCGTAGACGATTATCACCCCATCAACGAACGCGCAATTCCAAGCTTCGAATTCCGCGCAACATCCCTCTCTCAATCTCAGCATAATAAATCCTCGCACTCGCGCAATCGAACTGAGAAATCGGCGAGGAGAGACGTGTGTGTGCAGTAGTGCATGTGCATATCTCGAGCCACCGCCAGATGCCGTCCGGGGTTAACCGGTGAACGCGGCCACCGAAATTCCAGAGAGAAAGTGAGACGTGTGTGCTGCTACTACTACACAGTTATATAGAGAAGCCCCGAGCGCAGCTTCGCAGGTGTTGTTTTTCTTGCTCGGCTTCCGGAAGTGACTTACGGTTCAATATTTTCCGTATTCATAGCATCAGTCATCTCCAAAAACGCTAATATAATAGAGCGATCAAAGTATATAATACATACGCCGTCATTTAAAAATTCTCCACGGAACGTGCGCTCGAAACGAATTACCAAGCGTAACCCACGTAATTATAATGCCTCTCGCTTATATATATAGGCGGATTCGTAGAAAAGAAAAAAAGAGGAGAGCAAAATAAATGTCCATAATTATATCGCTCGCGATAATCGAGGAGGAATTACACGGCTCGCAATTTTTCCACCGTGAGGAGACCTAATTACGCTTCGCGCATCGACGAGCCCCTCTATCAGTATACATATTATATTAACGTTCCAACAACGACAACGACGATACTGGACCAGTCTTGGATATCACAACACCTCCTATACGAGAAGATAATATAGTAGAAGCTCATCATTATCGAGAATATTAATTTTCCGAAAAGTCGATGCAAACAATATTAGGGGGGGGGGGGCATAATCATACAACCGAAAAGCGCAGCAGTAGAGCTCTCTGTGTATACACATACTTGTATAAATTCACCGCACCTGTATATTATCTCTCTCTCGCGCTGTATCTATATAGGTGTGGACGTGTATCTCGCCCGGTTGAGCAAGCGGCGGGGTTATTATATCGTTAAGCCATTTAATTATCTCGGCAAACTACTCCCCGGGAATATTCCGCCCTCTTCATCGCCTCTCTCTCTCCCTCCCACTCCAACTCTCTCTCTCTCAACTGTGCGCCGGCGCGGCCACTTTACGATTTGTTTTGCGCTGCGCGAGTATAATTTTCCCGCAAGCTTGTGTGCAATTATGCGAGAACGAGCTGCTGCTGCTGCCGCCGCGAAAGTTGCGGAGCTCGATTGCCTCGTCAAAATGAAAATTACATTGTGTGTACCGTTTTAAAGCCCTGCTTCTACGTATGTGTGTGTGAGCGTATGTGTAAAAAGGCTCTTGTAAGGAGCAGAAGCTGCGTATATGGATTGTCCTTTTTCTTCGTTTATGCTGCACGCGTGTGATGAGAGCTTTTATTTATTTCTTTTGCCTCGAAGTTTGCGCTTGTGATTTATGAGTATAACTCAGTCGCGCATGTGTATTATTACTAGCTCGTCTCTCGGGATTATTACTATTATTTAGGATAATAGTCGTACTGCCGCTAATTTCGCAAAATTGTGCCGACACTTGTTAAAGGGCAATTTGGTAAATTAATTAACGAGGGTAAAGCCGGCAATTCCCAAATCCCTTTCGCATACAGATCCTCCAGCGCTGTACTGCAGCAGTGTATTGCTTTGAACGCGAAAGCTGGCAAAACAACGATTATATTAAAAAAAGCGAACATTTCTCCCCCCCAACGACGAGTGCCGTTCCGCATAAAAAGCTCGACCCTCGGCTTTGCAGCAGCCTCGTTCTCTTTTTATCATTTTTTTTTTCACCGGATCGAGCATATACACACATGCACCCGCACACACACACATACACATTTAGTAGGGGGGAAAAGGATTCGTTAGCCTCTGTTTAGCGAACGTGCTCTCGCCGCGGGTAAATAAATGAATTCGCGAGTGCGCGCACGTCCGAAAAGTGGAGCTTGCGCGCATACACACGTACAGCAGATGCAGCAGCAGCGAATGGACGAATAAATAATTTTATTTGCGGCCGAGAGGGTAATGCGCGGTGAAATGGCTGCGACCGACGAAAAAAAGAGCGAGAGAGGGAATGAAAAAAGGATCTCTCGCCGGGCGAAGCTACAAAAAAAAAAAAAATGTGAGAGAAGCCCGGGCACACACGTATAATCCTGCGGACCGGAATTAACGCGGGAGAGTTGGGGGCTGCTGCGCTCACCGCGAGGAATTTTTGCAATCTACGTGCACTCGCAAAGAGCAGCTCCTCTCTTTTTAGAGACCCTCTAAATATTTCCGACGTCTCTTGTGTGTGCTGCATGCGCTTCTATTTATTTATTCGCACTCCCCTCTTATTTCAATCCCCGCCGCGTCCGCTGCTTTTTATATATGCGTTTCTCGCTTGTATATATGTATATGAATCGCCCGCTTTTTCGCGAAACTTTCGCGGCAGCTTTATTTTCGAAGCTCTCCCGCCGAAAGGCCGGAGCTTTTAACGAGGCGATAATTGTAATTTATGCGGCAGCCAGCTTTTTTCGCTCACCGCTCTTCTCTTTGTTTGATAATGCGATCGGCTCTCTTTTTAGAGCGCGGTCGAGAGAGAGCTTTAGTAGCTACTGCGAGTTTAATGGACGACGGCGCGGAAATAGGAACGATGAATTTTAATTCCCATCACGGTCGAGCTTTCCTGGAATACGGCGGACGCGATTTTTACGTGCGCTATTCTGATCCTCGGTTTTTTTATTTTTAATCGCTTCGATCGTTATGTGCGTATATATGTGTGCTCGATGAAATCGGTATGTGACACAAAAAATTTCGATCACTCTGCGATGACAATGCGTATATATCCGATTGCGGATTTTTCCGCGGGAATAAAATATTTAACGTTCCGGCGGGATATACGAAAAAAGCGGCGTGGAAACTGTAGAAGCGCGAAATACTGCGTAGAAAGTGTCGACAAACATGAAACTAGCGCTCGCAACGTGATATGAATATTTTTGCCTGCGTATCATGCTATACATACCGCACTCTCTCGGTCGTGTCTAAATATTTTGCAGCGAGCTACATTTTTCGGCGAATCCGATCTAGTTGAAATACTGCTTTTGAAACTCGAAACTGTACAGCGACAAAAAAAATTCAATTCACCTAACGCAATTAAAATTTCTTTTCCAGCAACAGAGGCCCGATCTGCCAAGGCTACTGCAACAGATGCACGCACAGCAGCTGCCACCTGGAGCTGCGATGGGACCACACCCTGGACTACCGGGTCTACCTGGTCTTGGCCCAGGAGCTGGTTTACCTGTGCCAACATCCGCGTCGGCGGCACTATTGGGACTGGGTCTGCCGCCAGGTGCCGCTGCGGCACCAGCGGGTTCGACCCACCCTCTCAACATGCTCGCTAAACCCGAGCTACACAGAGGTCAACCCGATGATCTCAAATCTAACGGTGGTGAGCCTTAACAGAGATTTACTTTCTCCATTTTTCGTTGTACTTTACTCTCGTATTATAATTATTATTATTATTTTGTAAGATTTTTTTTTTTTTTTAATAAAGACATGGCATGGTAAATTTATGAATAATAACTCGTTCGATAAATGCGTGTGAAACGATGAGTGATGCATTTTGATTTTTTTTTGAAGCTGAAATATGGTAAAAGTCGTTTTAAAAGGCTGCCTCTTCAGTGGCAAATGGAGTTTGAGAAAGTAAAACTGTAATGCAGCTCTTTTGGCAGCTAAAAAGCTCTCGCTCGGAAACAATGTTACCACTTAACCCTATTCCTGAACCGAGATGCTTATATATACCGCTCAAAGATGTACGAGTAGTAGCAAGAATAGCCGTGCAAATAGCGGAACCGAATTTTTAAAAATACTGTTTGTGCTAATTGTCAACGGATATCAGAATTTGCTTTGCTGTATAATACTTTTACTCTCGCTCCGTGAAAATAGAGATAACGGAAAGATGTTGAATATTTAACGTCGCCTGCAGCTAAACTCGGATTCTATCTACTGAAAAGGATTTGCCTTTATTTTAAAAATATCTCGTAATATCCGTTATAGTTCTATATAAGCTTGAATTTAATTCGATTCGATAATTCGATAAATGACAAATCCCAATTCTTCTTCATCTAACAATCAATAAAACTAATCGCATACCTCCTCTCAACCGAGTCCAAATTGACGCAACGAAAGCCCAGGCTCTAATCATTACGTCCTCCGGTGGTCGTCCGCAAATCGCGTTACACGATCACTTACACACGTCGTCTCTTTGACAACGAGCGCGACCTTCTCTCGACTCATTCGGCGAACGGCCAATGATCGCCACTTCCGCGGACACTTATCTGGCGCGCCGCAATCGGAGCCGTCGTCGTCGTCGTCGTCGTCGCTGCTGCTGCTATGCTGCTGGCCTCTACAAAGTAATCAGGAGGAGACGTTTCACGGTGTCGCTTTTCAAGAGTGTCGTTTTATCTTGTCTGGAGTTTTTTTTTCTGTTTGGCTTTCGCTTTGTGATATCTCTGCTGTGTGTGGAATGCACTTATTATAAGAGAGTGTAGACTAAATATATTCAGAAAGAGTTCAGATAGAGAGAGAACAAAATAACAACTTTTCTACGACTAAATAAAAATAGAATTTGTAACCATGTTCTGTCGATTCTCCGCTGTCGCCCAATAATCCCTCGTCTATACCACTACCCCCTGGTGGGACGACGAGAGCGAGATAAATGATTTACGAACGCGAGAGAGAGAGAAAGAAATGGAAAAAGCAATATTTACCGTTTCCTTTTTCGCTCGCTTTTTGCGCTGCACTGCGCGGTATATCTGAAATTGTTATCATTTTAAAAGGGAGCTCGGCCACTCGATTATATTCGATTCTCCAATTTTTGTTTCGATTACCTCGATTTTTCTCGTCCGCTCGCAATCGTATCTCATTTATATCTAGACTACCGCGTCGCTCGTTTCATCCCCGAGATTATTCCACACAGTCGCAGTGACCACCAAAAATAGCTACACGTGTATGTTCCTAAATTGATCGGTTCGCAGACTAATTGCGTGTATAAAGAAGAAAGAGCTTTTTGCGCTCGAAAATGCGTGCAGCGAAGTGAGGGAGAGAGAAGGTGGGCGATTAAATAAACGAACGTGCAAATGACATTTCAAACGAGCTGTGAATAATTTCCGTCAAGATTGCAGCAGCGCGACCTCGATTCTCTCCTTCTCTCTGTATCGTTATTCCTCTCCCTCCGCGTGTATATATATAATGCACACAGACCAGCGCGACTTGGTATATATACATCCTCGTTTTCTCGTGAAGACGATATACGAGTAGCGGAAGGGAAAGAGAGAGAGAGAGAGAGAAAGCGTTCACACTTGTCCAACCAGCCGAGGAACGCTGACAAAGTCTCGAGTGCCTTGGAGGAGGGTTTTCGCTTCTCTCTCTCTCTCTTTCTCTCGCTCGCTCGGTTCTTCCCGTCCGACGAGAACTCTCGGAATCTCCTCTCGACACGAGGGCGCTTCCGACTGTCCTTCTCGCTCGCGTCGCTTCGCTTTTATCTTGCTCTCTTTCTCTCTCTGTCTCTCTCTGGCTTCTAGCTCCTTACATCTGCCTACTGCTCTGTGACTGTATCTCTCTCTCCCTTGAGTCTCGTTTTCTTTCTTTATATCTCCCCGGCTCATTGTCCACGTGAGATAAGCTTTGTGTTCGATTAATTTTCTTGTGTTTCTCCAAAAACGATAAATATAATAATTATAGTGAAAACCATGTAAATCAAATTCTCAACGACTTGCGAATAACGACTCGCGACGAACAAATTATAATTTCCAAAAACGCGCCGTAACTCCATACAAAAACAAAAAAAAAACTCCACTGCGCACACATGTCCTCAGCAACTACTCGAAACTATACACCGCAAAAAAAAGTCCCTCGCACCATTAACAACAACGGCAGCAGTGCTCACCTCCTCCAATTTACAAACTAACTCACAGCAGCAGCAGCAGCAGCATCAGCTTGAGCTGCTCTTGGCTGCGCGCGGTAATGAAGCACGCCGCTACCGCCTCTCCCTCCTCAGCATCAGAGCGGCGCGCACTATTCGATACGCCGGCGAGTTAAACAAGCCGGGCCAGCAGCGGCTGCATTATTGCGATCGTTGTCGAGTCATTAAGCCCCCGGAGGGAGCGTGTATCCACTTTCGGAGAGCGAGCGATGTCGCCGGGCGTCGTGATTGCCGGTAGTTTTGCGCGATTATCGACTGGCGGCGTGATTCATTAACGCTCGCCTCTCCGAGAGCTTGTTCCACGCTACGACGATGTTAAGTGATTATACGCTGCTGCTGCTGCTGCTGCTGTTGCTGCTGCCGCTGTGTAAGATGGGATTAAATATCGACTCGCCGACTTTGTTGCTACACGATGTTTCTTGCTTCTTCTTCTTCTTCTCTATTTTTTTTCTGGATCGTGAGTTGCTGCTGCTTTTTGCGTTTTAATGAGATTGCAGTGCTGCGCGGATGCAAATTTATTATTTCGATCCGCCGGCGCCGAGCTGTGTTATTCTTGGCCGCGCTCTGATAATCAATGCAAATTGTCGAGGTATTTCAGGAGGGTTTTATCGCGTTACATTATACCTCTCGCCGCGCAGCGCGGCTTGATGTTTTTACAAAGTCATGCCTTAATTTGCAGCAATAATACAAAACTGGCTGCAGCGTGTTTCGATTATACGCAGATAATGGACTATACTTCGTTTAATTCATATAAGCTTGTATCGTAAAACAAGAGCGCAAAACGGGATCCCGTATAATCTAAACAGCAAAAATTCAATCCCCATTTGATGAAATCAACACTACTACAACGCCTGCCGGCATTATCACGCGAGTCGAAAGCGCCGCTGATTAAGCACGACATCGCTCGTCAGCATAAAAAGCCCGAAAAAAAGCTCCACCCCATAACGAAAAGGGGAAAAAAAAGAGCAGAGAGTCTTCCACGCGATATACGTCGAGTCACGCACGGCCTCCTCGAAATCTCGTGTATACACGAAGAAGAAGAAGAATCGCGCTGAACGATCGCGCGCCGACATAAATAAAGCGCCTCGAGCCGAGGTTAGTATTTGTCGTAAAAGCTCCTTCCACCTCCTTCCCCCTCACACACAGCCTTATTTCAATTTCCCAAATAGACAGTTGATGTATCCCTCGCGCCGCGGAACGACCTCTTTGCGTTTTAGTGGAGAATTATGCGCGAAAGAGAGAGGGAGAGAGATAGATCCGAGCTTGCGTCTGTGTGTGTCCGTTTACGAGGTCGAGGCTGCGGAGGTAACTGCTTGAAGAACGAAATGCGCGACGAAGACGACGCAGAGAGAGAGAGAGGAGCAGCGACTTGTTTTATGGAGTCGAGGCAGACTGATTGATTGATTTTCGAGAGGAGGATTCTTTTATGGAGAGCTCGAATTGGTATTAATGGCTGTTGGGATTTGGGAAATTTGTAAGCTATTTGCGATATGTAGGTCAGCTTTTTGTCATTTTTGCAGCTCGTATTTCTCGTGTTTGAATAATAGTACATTTGCGGGAGTCTGAAATAAGCCTACACAGAATATAGTTGGTCAATAAAACTTTATAGATAAACTCTTGCGCGAAGGCACTTGATCCGGAGAGTAGTTTTAGTCTTTGGTACTACTAGCATCATATAGCGGTTATATTGCAATCAGACACGAACGTTTTTATAATGCACATCTTATATTGCTCCGAGTAATAGCTCGTAAAAGTTACATCGTTAAAAAAAGTGGAATAGACGAACAAAACGCAACTTTTTTGATAACAATAAAGTAAAAAAATTGAACGTTTCCTCTAAAAATGAAACAAACCATCTAAAGAAAAAAAATACTCCGAGCAAAATTGACTTACAAGCATATACACTGGAAAAGATCAGCGCAACCCACAGAAGGAAAGCAACAGCAGCAGCAGCAGTTGAAGAACAAGAGACAGAGAGTAGAAGAAACATGACACAGTATACGCGCGCATTGGCATTTCGCGCAGGACTTTTCTCTCTCTATAGCCGCGAGGAAAAGAGAATGTAGCTCTCGTCGGATCCGATTGTCAGAGAAAGAGAGAGAGAGAGCTTTGTGCCGATATATTTTCTCCCGCTGGCGCTCGAATCCGGTGATTTTCTTTTTCCGGATAATGTAGCGATCCTCGCCGCGTAACTCCTCCTTTATTCTCTCTCGGCTCGTTTTTCAACTTTCGCGAAAAATTCACTGAACTCTTCCGCGCGAACGCGCGCGTTTTCCTTTTCTCTTTCGCGTGTACTGCGAACTTTTTAAGCTGCTTTCTTCTTTCTTCGCCGCTGATTTTTCTTCTTCTTCTGCTTCGACTGTATATTATGTTTTTTTTTTCTGTCACGTATAAGTGCTTGTATAATACCGACGACATATATATTCTCTTTGAAACATCGAGAAAAATGAAGACTGATAACCAGCCGCTTTCGTGCGAAAAGGCAAGTCATTCGGAATGAAGTAAAAGCAATCTCGATCTCCCCCTCAGAAAAGGAAAAAATATATGGGAGAACCCTAACGTCAAATACCACGAAATTAATTCGAGAAACACACAGACACACAAAGCCCACCCCTTACGTCTCAATCTCTCTCTCTCTCTCTCTCTCTCTCGCGAGTCGTGTCGCGCTCGCCAAGTGCAAAAAGTCACGCACCCGCTACTATACTCCCTCTTCTGTACAAAGTACAGCGAAGCCCGCATATAACATCGCGGGGGCGTATCGCCGCTAGACTGTAAATATGTACAAGGACTCTGTAGCAGAGGGAGGAGAGGAAGAAGATCAAGCGCGGCGCCAAGAGTGGAGAGTCGAGTGCAGGGGGCGGAGAAAAGCTCGACTAGCTGCCAGGATGAAGCTTTTTTTTTATTCGAAGTATTTGTTTTCGCGTGGGTTTTTCGAAAACCGTGATATTTTCCCCTCTCGACGCTTGTTCGTTCGTAAAAAAACACTGAATATAACGCGAGAATAGCCGAAGCGAGCAATAAAGCTCTGCCGAGAGTTCACCTTAATTCCGCGATTCCCCCCTCATAAATTATGCATCTACCGCGCATCATCGCTCTCCTTACAAAACAGCCGATCTATCTCGCCGTTCTTCTCGTCGGTTATAACAAACCTCGACTCGGAATATACCCTCTCTCTCTCTCTCGGCATACCGTAGAGTTATGGGGCCGTCTCGTCGGCGGCGAAGAATTTTCTCATATTTCCCGATTATTACGAAGAGAAGAGTAGGATGAGGTTGGGCTGCCTCCGGCTGTGTACACGCCGGAAAGCTCGCCCCCTCAAGCAAACTTGCGGTGGCGGTGTACACAGTTGGCCGTCTTCTTCCTACCTCTCTTTTCACCGAGGACTGAATGCGCCGAGGCTCTTTATCCGTCTTCTTCTTCCTTGAGTTTCTGCTCTCCTCGGCTTTATCCGCAGACCGTCGAGCCTGTGTATATACCGTCTTTTATGCATGCGGTCGCGGAGAGCTTTTGTTTTGCTGGCTAAATGTTTTGGGTGGGACAGACTATATGGTGGTCGCTTTGATACGAGGTGCGAAAGTTTGAAGGAGTGTAATCAACGTGTTGAATTAAAAGTGAAAATCAAAATGCATTGCGATGTTGACGACGGAAAAGAAACTTGCTACCTGCGCCATCAGACGAGATGATAAATATAATATACGAATGATAAAAAGTGCATGACGTGTATACACACACACTATATACACAAAGCATCAGCCTTCGACCTAACAAAGAAAAACTTTCAAAGAACATACATTTCGCGAACAAAGTGTGCACGCTCTCTTTCTTTATACACACATATATCTACGTTTCGCTGCGGAATTCGCCCGTGCAATTTTTCCAGCCGTCTTTTTCTATTACTTTCGCGTTTCTCTCTCTCTCTCTCTCTCCCCCCCGACAAGGTAAAAAGATTTCGAAATAGTCGAGTGCTTTCCTCTTTCATGCGTCGCTCGTATTGTCGATGCTCAAGTGCACGTACGTACGTACACGTACACATGTGCACAGCTCGATACACATAAGAATAATGATTAAAAGGAGGAGGATTGATGCTCAACCCCCCGTATATGTATACGTGTCCACGACTGAAAAACTCATGCGATTCTTCTCTTTTGTGTTGCAGGTTTAAATCCATCGGAGGAGAGGCATGTGAGTATCACGCATATCACTATTTTTCTCTCTCTCTCTCTCTCTCTCTCTTTCTGTATTGTTCTCTCTCTTTCTACTCCGATATCCTCCCTCAACCCCTTGTCATAGCTTATACTCTCCCGTCTTTTCATCGTCACATTTGTACACCCTGTGTCTGTGCGCGTGTGTGTGTGTGTGTGTGTTTGTGCGTGTGTCTGTGTGTATATTGTACATTTATATATATATCTGTGTATTTCATGCGGTTAAGAGGCTGCCATTGTGGAGCGAGGCCAAAGGAGAGAGACGTAGTAGATTATATAGTGTGCCTCTCTGCGTTTTAAGAGAAAAAAAAGAAGCGCACAGAAGGAGAGAAAGGGGATGCTTGAAAGAAGGATCTTTTACGCTAGAGGGAAAGAATATAGCGCGCTAGAAGCACAACTAGTACCATTTAAAATCGAATTTTACAGAAATAGCGATAAAGCGATGACGCATCCAGGAGGTATTTGGAAACTACCACGCGTGTGTCAGAGCACTGAAACCCTATATGTAATTTGCCGCTCCACGCAAGAACAAAAGCCGTAAAAAAAGAAACGTACTGTATATATGCCAAACTCTCACGCTAAAAGCAATACAAGACCCGAGAGCGCGTCGAAAAGAAGAAAAAAGAAAGAAAGAGTAAAGCCAAAATCGCGTTTAAAAGGGAACGGACGATTGCCCATAGAAAGGCATAAAGTACGAAATAATACGCTCTGCTACACGCAAGAGAGAAAGAGAGATGAAGTGGCTAACGCCTCTCGCGAACGAGCCTTAAAAGCTCCCTTATATTCCCGCCGACTCATTGTGTTATATTATACTCCCGATCCCTTTTCTCGGGCTACAGCCACTCAGCGTCGCGGCTCGACATCATTATCCCTGCGTTATCTCCCCTAATCTCTCGTCCTTATATCTCTCTCTCTCTCTCTCTCTCCGTCTTCTCGAATCCTCAAGAGAAATAAAGAGATATTGTGGCCGCGGTGTCTCATCGTTCCCATTGTTATGATTTATTTATTGATTTCGATACACGATGTATATCCTATAAGGTGGGATTGAGTTTTATCCATCCGGGGCAGCTCGTAATTCACGTTGAACCAGCGATAAAACAAGCGTCGGGTTATTTCTCCCATGAAAGTAGGGAATATTTACGCGGCGCGAAGCGTTATGTGTACGCGAAAGAGAAAGAGATCAGTAGCTCTTAGACGTATATATAGGGAGAGCTAAATCCGATACCGAGTTTTTACGAGTATAGGACCTGCGTGAGGTTACATGCGTATACGCTGTAATTGGATTACTAAGCTTGTTCATTCTAAGAATACGAATTTTACGTAAGTAGGTATACATTTCCGTAGAAAAATAAAATCGCCGAGTAAATCCAAGACGCGCAAAAAAGCAAATCCTCGTCGAAAAAAAAGAGAGTAGAAAGCCATGAGACCTATATACACAGCTTCTCTCTCTCTCTCTCTCTCTCGTACGATTTCAGCTCGTAAAGCAGATTATTCAGGGGCTATAGCTTTGCTACTCGACGCTGCGGCAGCGGAGTAGTACGCGCAGAGCCAACCTATAAGCGCCTTGTAGTAACCGGATCGACGTGCGCGGAGCTAAAACGACGCCGCCGGCGGAGATATAAAAGCGTCGTTTGCGTCGTCGTCGTCGTCGTCGTCGACGGACCCGTAAAAGACTCTGATGCTCTTGCCCTCGTCAAAAACGACGACTACGACGACGAGCTTTCGCGGTTATAAAGCGGCTCTAACAGCAGCAGCAGCAGCAGCGCGTTTATTAAAAGTCCGGGCGTTAACGCGTTTAGTCGCCGTATCATCGAGCTCTATTTCTCTCGGTACGTACTTTAACGTCGGCTTTTTAGAACTGGATTAGAGCCCGGGCTGTTGGCTTAATTGGAAAGTCGAGCTTTTTTAAAAGAAAATGTTTCACTCGAACAAGGAGCTTTATACTTCGATAACTCTAATTAAAAAGCCCTCTCTCTCTCTCTGATACACGTGTATACGTAAACGCTGCCTAACGACCGATATCTATATTAACGAGGACCGTGATAAATTCGCGCGGCAATTCCTGCCGAGCGAGAGAGAGAGAGAAGCTTGCAGCGCTACTCCGGTAATTAGCCGTCCGCTTAATACACGCAATTATTACGAATTGATAATCTGAGGGAGGACGGTGCGCCCCAGCCGAGATATCGTAGCTGGTAATAGCCGCAGACGAGTCGTTACTCCGTGGTGTGGCGGAGCTTCTTCCTTCCTTCCTTCCCGACCGAGGAGGAGAGCTTGCAAGCTCCGACGCCAGAGGGCCATGAAATTGAAATATGAATGCTAATGGCCCGAGGCTAAGATAGCTTGGCTACACGTATATTATATGCTTCACACTCGTGTATACATTTCTATATAAATACAAAGAAAAAAAAAATATTTTCGATATTTACACGTTCGTCGCGTATAAGGGAGCACGGAGCACTCGGAAAACAATCCCATAAACAGCACCGTCTCGTAGTCCCAGTACATATAACCCGCGCTTATACAGCTCTCGTCATATCGCTCTCCCACACATCGGGGCGGTGTTTATGTGTGTGTGTGTGTGTGTGTATACATAGCATCATCCCACTTGGGCGCGTTATATAGCAGCAGCAGCAGCAGCTCACTGCAGCACATCGCGTGAGCCCCGAGGCTTTAAAGGCGAGGGCGATTTCGCGAAAATGCCCATAAATAATGCAGCGCCGATCAAAACTTTATCGTGCATGCGGCTGCGCGTGCGGAGAAATCGGAATTACATATAGCTGATAGCCGCGTTGACGTAGTTTCAACGAATGACCTTATCTCTAAAAGAGTAAATGTTATCAATACGCCGCCGTCATATCGCGCGAGAAATAACTTTTCACCGCATCGCACATGTCGTGTGTTCTATATATATATAAAATATAAAGTCTCTCTCTGGTGAAACTCGGGTCGGTAAACACACACACATACACACAGGAGGCGAGAGAAACGTTACCGATGCATTTCCGTCAGTAGCAGCTCGAAAATCGTCAATGTTATTTCCGCGCACGTTCTCGCGCGCGCGCGCGCGCTCGTCGAACGCAATTCCCCCCTTTGTGGCTTTCATCCTCCTCCAGCACCACCCCCTTTCCTACACAGCTAGCCAGAAGCTCTCGCGTTCGATTTCATTTTGTCTCGGCATTTCCGGCAACGTGCCGGGGAATCCGATTTCGCTCGATTCGCCTCCGCCGCCAGCCGTGAAAGGAGTCGGTGGCGCTTGTCAAGGAGCTCGAGGAGAGCTGTATAGAGAGAGAGTCTTTCCTTGGGAATCTCGCGCTCGCGCGAGGATCGACCGAGAGCTGCTGGGAAATTGAGAGCAGAAGTGTATTGAGAGAATTTTTCTCTGAGCCACGGAGAGAAGTTTTTAGCTGCTGCTTTTCTTTGAAAGGGTTTTTCTCTCTCTCTCTCTCTCTCGATCCTTTGAGGAATTTCAAAGAGGGTGTAAACGCGAGAGGGGGTTTATTTTTCTTGTTTGTTATTTCGAGGATTATTTGCGCGTCTGCTTTGATATTCTCGACGTTTGGTTTAACTTTCTTTGAGCGATTTACGTCGTTATACGAGCTTCGAATTTGAAAAGTAGCTTAGTATAGAGAGAGAGAGCGTTGTATAATATTATATTCTGGAATATCCTGGAAACAAGCACTCCGAAATAAGAAACAATCAAGATATAACAAGCGCAGTAACGAAAAGCTGCCAGAGACGTCGAAAAGCTCGAGAGAGTGAGAAAGACAGACACGAGCTAAGAGCTCGTGGACGAGATAAAAAAGGAAGTAGGAGAGAGAGAGAGAGAGAGAAAGAGGTCGAGAAGGCGTCGGTGGCGGCTCTCGCTCTCGAGTATGATCGTTATTCGCGCTGCACAGCAAGTCTGGCTTCAAGCATCCGACGGTGGTGAGAAATATTTCTCTCGCTCTCTGCTCTGTGTATTAGAGCTCGCTCGCGCGCTTCGATTCTTCTCTCTCACTTTCTTTACTCTCCACTCGGGAAAACGAGAAGGGACGTATAAAAGATGTCCGGGAGAGGAAGAGAGAATGGTTCACTTTGCACTTTCATCTCGAAGCTGCCGCTGCCGCTCTTCGGACAGTAAATACGCCGTGAGATAGTTGGGGGGTGAGATTCGCCGCGCCTTTTACGAGGGGAATCACTTTTGTTTGATGGAACGTGAGAGAGGGAGCGCGAAAATATTGCCGAGCGCGATTTTATTTCCCTTTTATTTACAGTCCTCATCTCCTTCTCTCTTTCTCTCTGTGTTTCTCCACGACGTTTCGCCTGGGAAGAGATTAAGGACGTGTTAAATTCGCGAGTTTAGCGCCTGATCTTATCGAACGTAGCTGCGGATTAATTCAGAATGATTGAATGTGAAAAATAACAAATTATTGCCCTCCAACGTTTACAGCCGACACGCATATCTATAGACATACCGAAAGCAAAAAGCGACGCGTTCTCTCGCTCCTTTCATTATACACGAAATGAAAAGCCTCGAACAAACCGTATACGTACGCCGGTGCTGCAGCGCATAAAGCGCGTAAAAAAAAGCCATATAGCGACCGCGAATGTAAAGAGGGTGCGAAAAAGGCGCGCGAAACAAAGGTAAGTATCGGGCCGGACTGCGCTTTCACAGCGTGTGCGCGAGAGTGAAAAAAAAAATAACGCCGCGGCGCACTTTTAGCTCTCTCGCGCGTGTCAATCACCGGGCGCGGAAAAAAGGGGGACGCGTCGACGGCGATCGATTGTTCGACGCGATTATCGATTATCCGGACCGACGCCGGTCATTGCTATATATACAGCCGCGAGCCATTTTCCGAGCCGACCGACGGCTGTTTCTTCCCTGGCATTTTGTGTGCATGGCTTTGTTGTGTTTATTATATTCTTACTTTTTAAACTTGGAACAAAAATGTCGTAATGATTGTTTTAATTTTTCAAGAGACGCATCGAATTACCGCTCAATTAGAAAAGCGTCCTAACGAAGCTCGACGTACAGAGAGAGAGAGAGAGAGAGAGAGAGCAAAGGAAGTCTCTCGGCCGGCGGGGCATTTATTAAATTCGAAGAAAAATTTTCATCCCTCGCGCGATGCTCTAGCGCTTCCTTTATCTCTCCCTCGCTTTTTTTTTCTTCTCCCTCGCATCCGCACCGCGCACACCCTCTCTCTCTCTCTCTCTCACTCTCTTTTATATCTTTTAATCCCATCAGCAGCAGCGCGACGGCGTCGTCGCTCGGTAAATTAAATCCCGGATAAAGTGCAAATAAACCCGACGTCCCGAGTAAAAGGGACTTTCGCGCTGCGGCTTCGAAGCCGCAGACTGCTACTATACTACTACACGCCAGTCGGAATATTAATTAGCGAGCGCGCATACACCCACGCGAAAAAGCTCTCGCGTGTGTGTCTAAGCGCAGCGAGATCCAATATCCGCGATTGTGCGCTGCAGCTCTTTGAAAAAAAAAAATATATATATACCTATATTTAAAAGGCTATCGCTTTCACAACGCGGCGATCTTTTGACGCGCGTTTAGTAAAAAAAAAAAGAGAGAGCAACGGTATATAGACTCTAGCGCGAAAGTGCTACTCCGACGGGGGTGCGTGAGAGCGAAAAAAAAATAGAAAATACGCCGCGAAAAAAAAAGCGACGGGAGAGTGTAATTTATTTTAATTAAAGTGGCTGCATTATGTAAGCGAGTGACGGGCTTTGCGCTAGAAGCGGCGGTGGCCCGTTAAGCGCGAGAGGGTTGTTGCAGACCGTCGGGCGACAAAAGAGCGAGCTCGAGAGCCCGTGAGTGCGTGAGAGGTGCTTAAAAAAATTCTTTTTTCTATACACTATAAGCGTGGGAGTGTTTTTTTTTAGAAATGTTAAATTAGTCTATACACCAAGGAGTTATTGTCGCGCGTCTTATATCATATAATTTGAAACTGCGAGTTTAATCGAATGAACATCCATTAGTACGGTATAAAGCAGCGTGCATCAAAACTCCAAGCTCGAAACTAATTCAGCCTATGCGTCGTGTAGTCGCGGTCGTCTTGTAGAAGGGCACTTGAGTGCAGTTCTCCTCCTTCTCGCGCGCGTGCTTCACCGACACCTCTGATCTTATTAGGGCGGCGCGCGTTAATTAATTTACAAGATGGTTGAAGACGGAAAATTAGCAGACGCTGTAAATTCATGTACAACGTGTATAGTCGCATTTTACGTCGTACGTTCGTTATAATAATAATAATAATCTGTATGGAAGCGGCGAAGTGTATCAAAAGAGGAAAAAATAAAGTATAACGATATATCTCTTCGTTGAACAAAGCAAATACAACCCTTCCGTGTGTGCGCAGTTCCTAAACACGATTTTAAACATCCGTCGCGTCGTGTGCAACGTGAGAGAGAGAGAGAGAGAGAGAGAGCTCGTCTGGTAATCCGCTTAGAAGCTATCAAATCTCAAAATAGCGGCATCAAGCCAGCCAAACTTGCGCGCCAGCGCCCCCAGTATACACGTCGTCGTCGTCGTCGTGCGGGGGTTGGAGTGAGAGAGAGAGAGAAGGCACGTTTTAATTACTAATTGAAACGCTCCGCTCGCGCCCTCGAGGGGAAGCCGAGTTTCTCTCTCAATTCCGCTGCTGCGCTTCGAGTTGGAGGGTGATTTCGCTCTCTCTCTCTGACTCTCGGTTGGCAGAGTGAGAGAGAAAGAGAAGTTGGCGTTGAAAGCGCGTCGTTTGATAACCGGCGCGCGAGTTTTGCGCCTGGCAGGGGATGTTTAATGTTTTAAATGCGGAGCCGGGGGTGAGCGAGGCTGCTTTTTGTTGGGCTGAGTTGGATTCCGTGGGATTTCGGTATTTTCGAGTGCGCCCGGCTATTGAAAATTTTAATGAGAGCGACTTCGTTGAGATTAACTATTGTTTAGAGCCTTTTAATATGCTCGAAGCTCCGTTTTGTTTATAACGTAAACGAAGCTGTAATTTGGATGAACGAGCAAGTTTTTCGGGGGCTATATACTGAAAGCTTTTTCCAAACGTGCGATAAGCGAAGCAAATTTGCACGGCTTTAATTGGCTTTTTTCGCATCAAGCTCTCTAAGCACCTGCAAACGTACTATGCTGAGCGCACAAGCCATTTAAGTGGTGTAAATAAACGAACGGTCATCCAGACGGTAGACACTTGGTTATTCATCCGAATTACTATGCTACATGCATTTTCCCGTTATCTCCTGGCACATTTTTTTCCATTCGACAATCCGATAAATACTGCACGAAAATCCATAAAATACAATCCTCTGAATATCACAAAGCATTCTCACGCGAAGCACTCGAATAACAGGCAAGAAAAAAAAATTATCGCGCCAGCGACACTATACAGCACGAAAAGAAACGAATTAATCACGAGTGTTTAGCCTTTCCTCCCCTCGAGTCTCTCTTGCTTTTTTGCGCGTTCTCTCTCTCTCCGCATAAGAAAGCACGCTCGAAGCGCGACAAGATTTACGAGACAGCGACGACGACGACTACTGGAGGAAAGCTACCGGCGACGACGACGATCAGCTAATTGAAACATAGTGGCGGCGGCGCGTTTGGATTACTCGCTCGCCTG
Source organism: Cecidostiba fungosa (assembly GCA_900474305.1). Taxonomy (NCBI): domain Eukaryota; kingdom Metazoa; phylum Arthropoda; class Insecta; order Hymenoptera; family Pteromalidae; genus Cecidostiba; species Cecidostiba fungosa. The sequence continues at coordinate 70,971 of UCOJ01000345.1, forward strand.
CAAATGAGATTCGTTCTCAGCGCGAGAGGGGAGTTTTTAAGAGCTAAGGGAGTGAGAGGGTGTAGAGGAGCTCTGAGTAGGGTCGTCGGGGCGATTCTTCGCGCGTTGCTTGTTGAGGGTGGCTTTGCGTTTTTTTTTCTTCTTCTTTTTTAAGAGCTTGGCTTCTGCCGACTGCGAAATTAGTTGAGGATAACTTTTTTTTCCTAGAATTATGTTACGTAAAAAAATTTACGCGATAATGCCTCAAGGATTATAATTCTCTACTCTTTCGCCGTCTTGTTTCCGAGCGCAAAACGAGCCCGTTTCAGCGAACTAATCGTCCGTCGCTTGTTTAGAGCTCTAAAATCCATCCGGCGGCAGCCGAATAACATCCGCCTTTATGCCTTATCGCCGACTTCCTCTCACACAGTAGTACTGCGCGCTTTTACGAGGCGAGCGCTTTACGAGCGACTGAACTTTTTAATAATCCGCCGGCGGTAATTAGTTCGTAATTTAATGAGCCTCGGAGTCTCTCTCTCTCTGGTAATTACGCCCCTGTATTTCACCAAATAATCGTTGCTTCACTGCTGGAAGTCGGATTTACTGCGATTTTTTTTACTATCGACACGTAATCCCGCAATGAGAAATCATCGCATTAATACCTTCGTTGAAGTTCTTCCGTCGATGTATATACTCAAAACGCACTCGCATATCTAACTTCCAACACTTATATATAAAATCAGCATAATACAACGAGACTAACACCGCGCAGTGAAGAAAAAAGAGACGCTCTTGAAAATTACTCAGCTTCTCACTCGCGCACGCCATGCCCATTTCTCGAAACTCCAGCGGCGAAATAAAGAAAAAGAAGCACGACGCAGAGAGAATCCCGGCGTACCGCAGCGCTAAATTTTCGAGATGCCTCCTCCAGCAGCAGCAGCAGCAGCAGCTCGACTCCGCACACCGCAAAAAGCGGCGGCGAAGCAGAGATTACGAGACACGCACTGCGGCCGTCGGCTTTCGTGTTGCGGTCGTCCGACTTGCGCCTCTTTTTTCCCCTCTCCTCTCCTCCAATTCCTCGAGATATATATATTCTTTTTGCACGCTGCCTGGATTTCTTCTGTTCTCTTGCTGCCGCTTCTGCCTTCTTTATCCTCTTAAGGTGAAATTTATATCTTGCGGGTGAGTGAGAATTCCATTTCGAACAAAGTAGCTGCTAGTTGCTCGGTTGCTTTGTTGCCAGACTCTACCGAGACTTAATTCGTTTAGGAGCCGCGTGTGTGAGTATAGCTCGGCTTTGTTCTCTCGTTATTATCTTTCTTAAAAATAATAGCGCAGAAAAAAATTCAACTTGGCTCAATCAAAGATATCCCAGATGTCGCGTCGATACACCGCGAGCTCCAAAAAAAAAAAAGAGCCACCACTACCGCAACACTCAGAGAGAAAAAAAGCTAGCGAGGCGAGCAAAAAGGCCCGGGAGGCAAAGATGAAAGGCAGACACGAAGCGCTAAGCGAGATAAAGCGTAGCAGTCGACGATCTCTCGCGGGCTTTTCAATTACCGAGCGCGGTGCGCTTCCTCTCTTTTTTCGCGCGCCCGCTCTCTCTCTCGTCGCAAAAAAAAAGAAAGAACTGTACAGTACTGCCGCCGCACGTGTCTTATATATTCCATGGACAATGGAGTGCAGCAGCAGCAGCAGCAGCCGCCTCGCTGTTTTCTCCTCCCTTTTTCGCTAATTCTCCGGCTGCGCTCTCATTCAAATTCGCGCGTGTATTCCGTCGCGCTCTTATTTGCTCCCGAGCGCGCGGCGTGCTTCCTTCCTTTTTCATGAATAAATTATTATTCAAATTTTATACCTCCGCGCGAGCGCGACCCCCTTTTTCCGCGTTAATACAACAAAATCCACGCGCTTCGCTTCGCTCTCTTAATTCGTTTTTCCCTCTCTCGGTTCCGTTCTCTCTCTCTTTTTTTTTGTTCCTTTTTCTCGACTCTCTCTCTCTCTCTCTCTCTCTCTCTCTCTCTCTCTCTCTCTCGCGGTTCGGAATAATTCGCGCTGCATACGCTATATTGTCCCTTTCTCTCTCTCTCGGGCTCTGGAAATTCTATCTATTAAAAGTTTTTTGCAGCCTCGCTGCACTGCGGGATTATTTCGTTTTCAAAGGTGTTGATTAATAGCGCGACCGCTTTTAAACGCGTGTTACTACGCGCTGCGACTATATAACGAAGCTTTCGCCCTGTATACGCGGGAATTTCACGCGTTTTAATGTATTAATCAAACTTTCCAGAGCACAGAGCAGCAGCAGCAGTAGAGTACGCGAAATTGCTTCTTTCGAAATTAACTCAATCTGCAAATCCCCAACAAGCGCGCGCTCGTCGTTATCACGAGTCCGTGTCGTTGTAACGCGATCCAAGCGCTCACGCTCGATTTAATAAGGAAACTCGCGCCGGGCTCGAACTGTGCAAACACACGCCCCGAGCGTTAATGATCGCAATCAACGCGGTGTTCTATGTGAGACTATCCAAACGAAAAATCACTGCAAAAAAAAAGGGTGTGTGTGTATGTATAGGGGTGATGGGACTAACGATGACCGCGATGATGACAACAATAACAAGCAGCGACGCGATGATCCCCGGGAGAGTATAGGACGAAACGAGCTTGCACAAGCGCGCGTCGCTGCATAAAATTGTAAAAAGTTCCAGCGCTAGCTACTGCAGCGTCGACCGAGATAGCTGCAAACACGGCCCGCTGCGGGTTAATTTAAAAATGCAAATTTCCCTCCTGCTGCAGGGAAATATAAGCGAGAGGCTCGAAGCTGTGCCCCAGACAAAGGGCTTTGAGCTTTTTCGCGGGAAAAGCTTATTGTTTGTTTTGCGAAAAGAGCTGTATAATAGGAGATTTCGGCAAAATCTGCGCGTCGTATTCAAACAGCTTGTTTCATTATGTATTTTTCGGAGGTCTAGCGTTGGCATTGTAATCAGCAAACGCGCGCATATTATAATTGTATTTCAAGCATCTCGTATACGTGTTTTCCCCGAACATACGTTTAGTATGGAATGTATATATAACAATTTGCATTGTACACGGAACTTTATAATCAGGTCAATTACAAAGCGTGAACAATACTTCAACCGCACACGAATTTTCCATCAGAATCAGGGCGTTATTATTTAAACGACGACGTCCCACGAAAAAAAAGCTTTCTCTCTCTCTCTCTCACGAGTATAATTTTTTTTTTCCGCGAAAGCGCGAACAAATTGCAAAGTTACGTGAGCGCGCGAGGTAACTACGAAGTAGACGAAAAATAAAAGAGCAATATGAAAGAGCCGACGGCAAGTGTACAAAAAACGAGAGGGAGAGAGAGTGCTCGGGCAAAACTCACCCGAGGGAGTGACGCGTCAGAGAGGACACGACATTACCAGAATTGCGTGAGAGAGACAACAGCACACGTATATTTACGAGGCCTCGGTGAATCGTTGACGTTTTACTCGAGACTTTTTTTTTGTCCTGTGTATTAGGCTGTCCGTAAATATAATTTCGCATCGACATTCGTCGGAGTATTATGTAATAATGCATCACGGAGATTATATACCATATTACAACGCGAGAGTCGCTTGGCTGAGCGATTGAAAGCAAAAAATTAAAGTCGAAACTCGAGTGGAAAAAAAGAGCGGCGAGCTCAGGAATCGTGCTGTAAAAGGAAGAAAAGAGAGAGAGAGAGAGAGAATCCTCGGGCGTGCAATTTTCCGTATTCAAATGTCGACATACCCGCGAATGCACTTAAAACCACTCAGCGATTTCCTCCTCTCCATGAAGAAGGAGAAGAAGAAGAAGAAGAGAGGGAGAAAAAAAGGAATAAGGCGGTAGCAGCAGCAGCAGAAGCAAAAGCTCTCGCGGCGGGGGCATTGTTTGCCTTAGTCTCCCTCGGTTACCGCGCAATTAAGGAAACTCTACCGAGAGGAGAGGGAGACAAAGCCAGAGATAAGGATTGCGCATAGCGCGGCGAGAGCACGCGATAAAGCAATCGATTAAAGGCCCCTTTCCGCGAGCTCATCCGTCTAATCCCTTGAGCAAGCGCAATCAGTTAACTCCCCTTCTCTCTCTCTCTGCTGCTACTGCTGCTGCTGCTAATATTCGCTTTACGCTACCGCCTCGGCAAATACGAAGGAGCTGATGCTGCTTACGTACGGAGGAAATGAGCGCCACTGGGGTACAATCTTGCATAGCGCCGCCGGCGGGATTTGCGGGATTCTGTCGCTGACACCGCGAGGACGAGGCCGTGTCGTCTTCTTAATCGCGGCTGTTTGCTCGCTTCTCTGCCTCTCTCTCGGGTTTAATGAAAGTTTTTGTTGTGCAGCACTGCTGATGTTTGACTTGTCGAGAGTGTTTTTCTTCTTCGACGACGACGACGACGACGACGACGGGTTGTTGCTAACGAAACGGATTTTCCTTTTGATTCGATGAGGGAAAACTTGCGAGAGAGGAGTAAATAAAAATTCGAGAAGACTCTCTCTAGCGATAGACTGAAATCGGTGACGCGCAAAAAAGCTCTCTTTTCAGAAAGCTCGAGACATTATATACGCCCGAGAGAAATTGAAAAGGTCGACAGAATCGATCGGCGTAGAGAGACGAAGTAAAGCTGCTTCTTCGTATTAGTCGAGTAGAGTACTTACACGCCGTGTAAGAAGTATAAGCGAGTTGTCGAAGAAGTATACGCGTAAGAAGCTTTTTGAGAAAGATGAGTATAAGCCGTGAACTTTGAGACGCGGATTCTGGAAAAATTCAGTCTCCTATTATACCAGTTGCATCATTATTACAGATTTATCTCGAACCGTGCGTCTTTTTTCTTTTTAATAAAATAAAGACACATAAAAAAAAGAGAACAACTTATCTCTCTAGAAAACTCTCTCACAAGACACCGCTTAATTCACACGGCAGCGTCTATACTCCCCTCTCAGAGAGCTTCGAACTTCTTTCCCCGTCGTGCGGCACACAATAAGCCCGGAAAGAAGCTCGGCGAAGCGAAGCTGACGACGAGGCAGTTTGCGAGGCCGTTTTGCCGCCAGCAACCGCCTTTGTCGCGCGCGCGCGCGCGTGCAACCCTCCAAGTGTAGACCCGATAAGACGAGAGAGAGAGAGAGAGATTGGGCCAAGTGCCTCGGGAAGAGATATTGCGCTTTGAGAAGGAGGACGGGAACGACGGCTTCGATTGAATGAGAGAGTCGCGGGGGATAATATGTGTCGCCGTATATTTTTCGGAGGTAATTCAGTTATCGGCTGTGTGTGTACGTGCTGTATTTATTATCGACGAGAGAGGCATTTTCGGATTGCGGTTTATATATTAGGATTTGCGGATATATAACAAAACCAGCGAGGGGAAAAAAAGGCGGCGCGAAATGAGAAAGAAAGTTCGCGGAGCTTTTAGCGATATAAAGAGCGCACGAAGAAGGGGCGAAAGTACACAAAAGACTACGCTGCTAATAAGGCTAATCATTCTCCGCTTCTTTCTTTCTTTTTTTGCTCCCCCTCGAGGTTTTTTTTTCTATTGCAGCGCAAGCGGCGATTGTTTTAATGGAAGCATTATATGTTTACCAAGAGAGAGAGAGAGAGAGAGAGCGAGGAGAGTTTGCTTTTCTTTTCCTCCGTCTTTTGTGCGCGGCCTTTCGGAAGCTCGTTAAAAATCGTAGCGAAGCAAGTTTTTTCGCGCGTATAAATACGCGCAAGCGCAAGTATTATAAATTTTGCATTTTCGCGACTAGTTTTTTTTCCACCGAAAAACGCGCAGTCGTAGACACGTTATATAAGCCGTTTTTAATGAAACCCAAGAGAGAACTGTATGTGCGTGCTATATACACATATATCTCCCGACGTCAAAGCTATATAGAAATCCACACCGCGGGATTATCCTCTCTTTCTCTTGAAGAAAGAGTCGAACGAGCTGGCGCGAATTGAATGTTTGAGTTTTCGAGAGAGAGCGGCTTTTCTCGTCACGGCGCGGCGGGGAGAAAACTTTTTGCCGGCGAAGCCTTTTCCATTGCACCGACGTCGCGAGAGGAAAAATTTGCCGCCGCCGGGTTGTACTATATATATACTCGAGTTCTCGCGAGCTTTTCGTTTATACTCTCGCGAAGCTTGAGAAAAATATAGAAAATTCAACTATTCTGAAAATGCGAGAGTTTTCTACTCTCCTCAAACTCTTTTGGAGAAACTGCGCAACGGGATATAAAAGCCGCGAGAAAACACTGCTTTCGCGACAAAAAGCTCGCTCGGAAAATTAGTCCCTTGACCCGAAAGAAAGAAGCAACAGCAGCGCAGGGGGATAAGCGTCGTCGGTGCCATTACCCGGTAACGAGAGACAGAGACTATACTCGCCGTGTTACCGTCTTCAAAGGTTATACGTATACGTTTTTCTTTTCTCGCGCAAAGCTGCAGCTGAGGTATAGAAACGCGTAATACGGATCCCAAGGGTCTTCTTTTGGCGCCTCTCTGGATCTCTTCCTCTTCTCCGCAGCTTTTTGCGCAAAGCCCGAGGGCGGTTGGCGCGCGATTTTCTCTCTTCGCGCAGTATACAGTAGAGCCTTGTAAGGTTTTCTTCTCACGCAGTGTGCTTGCTTGGTTATGTGGCGTTGCTTTTTCTGAGGGTAATTTGAGATTGTTAGGAATGAAGGGATATAGTATGTTTGGACAGGTGTGAAGAATTTTTGAAAAACGGAGTGGTGTACTTATTCTTTTTTCTTCTTGCTCGCTGATTCTCCCGGCAGAGGAAATTAGGATTGCGTACAAAAATAAGAAGCATTTAATTTAATTCAAGCGTAAAAGTCCTTCTTTCAACGTAATATCCTTATATATAATGCTTAACAGTAGATTAAACTGAAACGACAAGATGAGAAAATCATTCAAATTACCAGCAGCAGCGGCAGCCGCTCTCTGAAAGGAGCTTTAAAACTCCTCTCGCATTTTCCGCAAGCTCCCACGAGAGAGAGAGAGAGAAAGAGGGAGCCCCGGAAAAACTTATTCTCGTTCAGTCGCGGGGAAAAAGCGGGAAACCGCTCTCGCGCGATATCCCCCTGATCCGATCAGCTCGCGGTGTCATTTCACCGGTTCCTCCACGTCGTCCTCGACTCTCGATTTCTCCTTTTTCTTCCTGCAGCTTCTCTCTCTCTCTCCGTCGCCTTCGATCCGTACAAAAGGAGCTTTTCCCGGGGAAAAGCTCGCAGCTCGTTGATACGTGGCTTTGTAGAAACGACGTGTGTGCAGTCGTGCTGTACAACGGTTTCTTTATGTTTGATTTGCTGATTGGATGGTGTGTTTTTCGATCGATCGATTTAAACAAAAATAACGTAGTGACTAAAAGGAGCTTGCAAGTGTATGGCGATAAATTAAATTACACGAGAAAAACGTCGCTCTCGGGTACAGAAGCAGCGCGACATTTAAGACACGCCGTGCTGTCGAAAATCAATAAGCGCGCGCGCGCAACAGAGTCACCCCGCTTCTCGAGTTCGCTCTCGGCAAACTGCGCGGCCCGGCTACAATCTTAATAAAAAGCAATTACGCAGCGGAGCTACAATTAACTCGGCGACTGTCCGACGATTCTCGCAAATGCCGCGGGACAAGTCAGCCCTCTCTCTCTCTCTCTTCCTCCAACAGTGAAGTGGAAGCTCGGGTCGAGCAGAGTGTATATCTATATGTATATACACAGTATGTAGCGTAGCAGTAGAAGAGGAGGAGGAGGAGGAAGAGGGAGGCAGGAAGTGGGAAAGCTCGTCGGCGCGCGAAGGCGTCGAGGTAATGGAGCGCGAGGAAGTGAAATAGCGAGTAGCTGGCGGTAGGAGGAGGCGAGAAGGACGAGGCTAAAAGGCCGGGGAGCTACCACCGCGCTCTGTGCCGACGTTGCAGAGCAGCGACCGGGGGGATGGGGGTAATTGAGAAGAGGAGATTTACTTGGGCGTCGAGGTGGTTTCTATCTATCTCTCTCTCTCTCCTCTCTACCTTTCGTCTCGCTCACCCTCCTCTCTTTCTCTCCTCTATGTATCGGTGTATTTTGCGCTTCTCTCTTGCTGTCTTTTCATTTATTGTTTATCTCGACTTCAGGTGGATTCGCTGAGTTGGGTTGAGCGTATAAAAAAGATTGCGGTAAGTCCGTTGCACAAATTTGTATATGAAATGTCTTTTTTTATTTTCGTTGGTCGATATACATGTATATTATTGTTTCTTTTCTTTTATATATATATATCGTTGAGACAAGTTTGAGTTTATTATTATATCAATTTCTTACATGCATATATATATAATTTTCTGTTTTTCGTTGTTGTTGCTCAAAGTTTGTTTACATGGGACGAGAGTCGCATTTGATGTAAATCTGTTATTTACTCTTGCTACTGTATCTTGCAAACAAATGTATGTTTTTATATATGATTTCATCATTATTATTGTATGTACGCTTCGTTTTATCGTAATGATATGTACATCATTTTTTTTTATTTATCAATCTCAACAAAATACTTTCAACATTGACACTTCATAATCATAACTTCTCTTCTCAATTTCAAAGACTGACACCATGTAAATGTATGCAAGAATCAAAATGTTAAAATCCACGATGAAAAAAAATCACACATTTTAAAAACGAAAATTTACAAAAATCTCGGTACGGTAAGACCGGAGCAGGCTCAAGTCACTCAAAATCTTGTCTCACCAGCAATTTATACCCAAAAGCAACCAACAAAAATGAAAAAGCCATGGCATAGACAAAGGACCGCGAGAAAAGCTCCCTCAGCCACCGAAGCCGCGAACTAGCCTCTCTCTCTCTCTCAACTCTGTCTCGGCGGAGCGAAACCGAGGTATAGCCCTAGCATACCGACGCCGCTCAGCTGTGGCCTACCGTATCGACTTCTCGCTGCGGTGACGACGGCACTCGATACCCGCAGACTGCTAGGGTCAATGCCGAAATTCGAGACGCGGTGTGATACTCTGGATTATAATAATAATAATATTGAATGAGGAAATTTCTTATTTTTCCTCTTGAGCTTTCGTAACTTGTGGCTTCGTGTATACTCGAGCTGTGTAGAATACTATTGATTCGCGAGTATATAACTTGAAAAAGAAAAGTTAGTATTTTTCTCCTCGACCTCTAGCTATATACGTATAGATAGCCGGGCATTAATCATTCGCAGCGTCTTACGTATGCTCGTCGCGCAAAATCCACAGTTCGTTCCCTACTATAGCCCAAGCATAAATCCTTGCCCTTTTCACCTCCTCGGCGGAAAAAGTTTTCTCCGGGCTGTATAAGCTTCCCTTCGCGTCGATTTGCATCGGAAAGGTCTGAATCGAGATGGACATTGGCGGCTCGGGGCTTATAAAGAAATTACGCGAGGGACACGACCCGAGCGCAACGACGACCCTTTTTTGATCGTACAGGACGACCCTTTTCTCGTGAATTTTTCGATCTGGCTTCGTGCAAAAGTTTTATTGGTTCAAGTTTCTCGGAAAAAGAAATTCCTGTATAACCATATCGCGCTCCAATAATTAATTCCCATTAATCACCAAGAGGTATTATAAGCCTCTTCCGCAACGAGGAAAACTCCCGAAGGGAAGTTTATTCACGTAGGCGCGAAAAAGAGGCACTTTGCCGAGAGAAGGAGGAGGAGAGAGAGAGTCATAATTCAAGGAGGCTGCGACCGGATTGCATAAATATTGCTCGCCCAGGTGAAATTGAAGGAAAAGCTTGCGGAGCCGCCTCTCTCGTAGCGGTGCTTAATTAGGTGCGATCAATTCAAACGCGTACGAGGGAAATTACCGTGGCGCGGAACAAATTGCGTATAACAAATTTGACGCGGCTCTCGTCGGCCGAAAAAAAGTGAGAGAGAGAGAGAAAAGTTTAATTAGAATGATTTTTCGCGGCTGGAAAATCGAGCGATATATATCTCTTTTTTTGTGCCGTTAATTTACCATGATTCGCGCGTCGAAATTGCTCCGAGTGAAATTGAATGAATTATTTCTCGCTCGGAATGAAAAGTTTTAATTTGCGAAGCGACTCGTTACGGGGAAAATCGATAAACGCGAACGACCGTGACAAAAAAAAGAAAGAAAATCCCAAAGTCGAGCGCAAACAAAGCGGCGAGATACATCCGGTGAAATAACTCGGGACTTATTTATCGCTCAAGTTCGCCGCTCGATTTCTCGCACCCTCTCTCCTCCGGTGCCGAGAAAAAGTCTCGCATTATTCTTGCTCCTCTCCCGGGAGAGAGAGGGAGAGAGACAGCATAAGTAATTCGCGCCGAGAAGAAGCCATTTTATTTAATCGGTAGCCAGAGAGGAGGGCGAAGGAATCACGGGGGAGATAGATTCTTTATTCTTTTTTTCGCGTCCGCTACGAGGGACTGGGCTGTAAATTCATATCGTTTTCTTTCTCTCACTCCTGCCGTCGTGCTTCGTTCGCTCGTTTAATCGTAAAAGTCAGGGGTGTAAAATTTTCCTACGCTTACTCTCTCTGTTTCAGTCTCTCTTTCCACTCGACGGGGATTAAATTCTCGTGATGGCTCCCGCGTAAAAGATACGGTTGTTGTGTTTCTCTGCTACGACGTTATGTAATATACAAGGTATCCGAGAGTTTATGCGCAAGAAAAATATTAAAACGAATGCGTTTTATTGTCGCGCGGTTGAATTCGAGCAATATATGTATATACAAACAATTTGTAATAACAATGTAAACACACGTCTGACAGAACATTTATTTTTCCACTCACAAGTATCATTCAGGGAGTTATAGATTATTCTCTTAACCCATGAAATACTTTATATGATATGTTCAGTTGTAAAATACGTGGAAATCAGAGACGAAGTTAAATTAATATTTGACGATTTTTCTGTTGTTACAGAGGAGCTCAATATCGCCGGCTGAGCGAGAAAAATATAGCAGGCCACGAAGCACTCCCGACTCCCAACACCACGAGCACAATATTCACCTCAAGAAGATGAAGAAGGAGCAGGACAAGGATATCAGTCACGTAAGTTTTGTTCTGTGTTATACCTAGGGAAATCTATGTGCTCCTTGTTTCTTCTTCTTTACGTCTAGCTCGACTCATAATTTTTTTCAAATAAATCTTTTCAAATTTTGGTTATTTCATGGCGGAATCGTTATACTGTTGCTGTTGATCTTGATATAAATTAATTGTTCACAAGACAGTGGGTGGGTTACACTGAATTGTTGTTAGGAGTAAATGTTTGTTTTTGTCGTTTATTTATTTTTTTTTTTTATTTTATTTTTTGTTTTTTTTTTCATTACTCATAGGATAACAGTTTAGAGCAAGCAAGTACGTCATTTTTTGACGGTTTTGCATCAACATCTCAGTCGGCTTTCTGCGAACCCTCTGAAGATTCTGTAAGTTTGATTGAAAAATAAGAATCACAGCCATTTTAAAAAGTGAACATATAGCTTAAAAAGTTAAAAGTTTTGGACTCTGAGTATAAAAAGAGCAGCAGAGAAGATGCTATTATAAAAATCACTAAGTATACATATTGCAAATATTTCATAAATAATTTTATCAAAAATATCGCAACGCGCCTTCACACTGCCCCAATAGCAGAGTGATGGCGAAAAGATATGAGTAAATGTTTGTGTTTGTCCTTTTATTTTTTTTTTATATTATTTTTTTTTATTTATTATTATTATTATTTTTTTTTTTCATTACACATAGGATATGTCTGTAGGGCGAGAAAGCAATTCGTATTTTAACTCTCTTGTATCAGCATCTGAGTCGTTTTTCAACAAACCCTCTGAAGGCTCTGATGTAAGTTTTATTTAAAAATAAGAATCACCGCCATTTTAAAAAGTGACCACATGTAGCTTAAAAAATTAAAAAGTTTTGGACTCCAAGTATAAAAAGAGCACTAGAGAAGACGCAGTTGATGATTCTCCCTTTCAATACTTGAATATTATACTGTTTCCTCGAAGTATATCGGGTACCGAGCAGAAAAATCACTATACATAATTAAACATTGCAAATATTCCATACAAAATGTCCCCCAAAATCTCACAACGTGCCTTCACTGTGCCAACAGCAGAGCGACGGCGAGAAGAGCGACCAGGACCTCGTGGTGGACGACGCCAGTGAGGACGGCCGACCAGGTAGTCCAGCAGCGAACGGCACCTCGTCACCCCGTGAAAATGGCCTAGACAAGTTGGGTCCGTCTTCGGTACCACTGGGTGGTCAGGTCAAAAAAGAGGCTCCACCACCGTCGCCCAGATCTGGAACAAGCAGCAACGCAAGTACTCCATCGGCCAAGAAAATGGAGGAGCGCGAGAAACCGACTACCCCGATCTCCAAGCCTGTGACGCCCACGTCTGCAGGTGAGCTTTATTATGGTAAATTGAAGTGATTTTTTTTTATTTTGCATTTCGACGCTGGAAGGATTTGTTGAGATTGTTTCGTTATACGAGTTAATACATCGGTAGACGCAAGAATATTTTTTGATTTTTATTTATCTCTATTCTTGGAATATCGATTTTTAACTCGAAATCAATGCAAACGATCCTTCCGAGCATCAATTCAAATTATGACTGCAGAATAAAAAGGAAAAAACTAACTATTCTTACGCTATTGCAGGAGGAAGTAGCTCAGGCTCCGGCGGTCTGAAGTCCTCGAGCTCGAGCAAGCCGCTAGTCTCGGCCTCGCCCATCGGCCCGTATCCGCCGCATTATCCGCCGCCGCATCATCCGCCCGCGGGACCGCACGTCGACATGCTTGGCTACCCACCTGCTGCCCTCAACGGCTATCCCGGTGCTCGGCCACCTCTACAGCAGCTCTACGATCATCACAGCAACATGAGGGCGCCTCTCGGTCCCCTAGCCGTTCCAGGTGGCAAACCGTGAGTATTTCCCGTCGATTGATCCAGCATGATCCTAATATACTTTTTTTGTACTGATGGAAAGAGTAATCTAACGGTGTGATTCACGATTTTTCAGAGCATACAGCTTCCACGTGTCGAGCGAGGGCCAAATGCAGCCGGTGCCCTTTCCGCCGGATGCCCTGATCGGGCCAGGGATTCCACGACATGCTCGACAAATCAATACCTTAACCCACGGCGAAGTCGTCTGCGCCGTCACGATCTCTAACCCTACAAAATACGTCTACACCGGTGGCAAAGGCTGCGTCAAAGTCTGGGACATAAGCCAGGGTGGCAGCAGCAGTGCCAAGCCAGTCTCGCAACTCGACTGTCTGCAGCGGGACAACTACATAAGATCGGTCAAACTTTTACCGGACGGAAGGACGTTGATCGTCGGTGGTGAGGCCAGTAACCTTAGCATCTGGGATCTCGCGAGTCCGACGCCACGAATCAAGGCAGAATTGACATCCTCTGCGCCAGCTTGCTACGCTCTGGCGATATCTCCAGATTCCAAGGTCTGCTTCAGTTGCTGCAGCGACGGCAACATCGCCGTCTGGGACCTACAGAACCAGACCCTCGTCAGGCAGTTCCAGGGCCACACCGACGGTGCGTCCTGTATCGACATTTCTGCAGACGGGACGAAACTGTGGACCGGTGGTCTCGACAACACAGTCAGGTCGTGGGATCTGAGGGAAGGCAGACAACTCCAACAGCACGACTTCTCGTCGCAGATCTTCTCGTTGGGTTACTGTCCGACCGGCGAGTGGCTGGCTGTGGGTATGGAGAACTCCAACGTCGAGGTACTGCACGCTACGAAGCCCGACAAGTACCAGCTTCATCTGCACGAGTCCTGCGTGTTGTCGCTTCGATTCGCCTCGTGTGGCAAGTGGTTCGTCTCCACGGGCAAGGACAACCTGCTCAACGCTTGGCGTACACCTTACGGAGCCTCGATATTCCAGGTAAGCGCGAGTTCGATTCTAGTCGCTATGACGCTATGTGCATGCGTTTAAATTTTATTGCAGTGAAAGTAACTGTTTCGTTTTTTTCTTTTGTTTCAGTCCAAGGAATCGTCTTCGGTGTTGAGCTGCGATATTTCAACAGACGACAAATACATCGTGACAGGATCAGGTGACAAGAAGGCCACCGTCTACGAAGTGATATATTGAAGCGCTGACGCGACTGTTAATATATAAATAAAAATTAGAAGTCTAAGCTTGTTAAGATATTTATGAAAAAGCACTGTATCCAGAAGTATCTCACGTATGGACGAAAGGAGCCTCTCGACATCGTGAGAGCGTAGTGCATATTTTACAATAAAAGATCAAGAAAATGTTTAATGAAAAAAAAGTATTGAAACAAAATACTACTAAGCCGTGCGCAAAAATCAACGGTGCTAAAGGGAAGATAACAAAGCTGGAGAACTGATATGAGGATGCCATGATTAATAATTAATAAATAAAGTTCGATGAGAATCGAGAACGAGGACATAGGTTCGAGTCGAATCGTTTTTAAAATTTTCAATACGCACTGTTTTTAACCATTCGGACATTTTGCTCATTTTAATTTGATGTTTTACGTAAATTTAATGACAACGGCATCGACCAAATTCTATGTAAAGCTGCACCGTCATTACGACGTTTCAGAGGCAGCTTAAGTTTCTTTATAGAGCTATATTACAACATTTGAGAAAAAATCTATATGGAATTCGAAATCACAGGCAGTTATTTAATATTGTATAAAAATAAAAACAAACTTATGTAATTGTAAGTAGATCGCGCGCTAAGAGATGTATTCGCGAGAATGGTTTCGCCGACACCTTTTGTCGTGTGATTACCGAGTTTGTAAAATAGAATTTATTAATTTTTAGGTATGAATGTTGATGTGAATGCCTGCGTGTATCACGTTATGTATGCAAATGTATATTAAGATGATGAGATACTGACATTGCTAATGTTCATATGCCCAGGGTTATAAGGAAAGCGAATTATAAGATACAAGAAGTGTGCGAAATGCAGAATGAGAATCTGCCTACTTGGACGCAGATTGAGTCGCTTCTAAATTATTCGTGTACCCTCGTGATTAATGATGCGCTAGGGATAATTATAAAATACGAGTTTTAAGGCGGAGAACAAGAGGGAACGTGAAAGTAATCTTAAGTAAGTGCATATTGCTACGAAATCCATACAATTTCTTACGTAATGAATAAAAAAAAGAATAATAAAAAACATGAAGAAAACGACAAATTTAGCACGCCGCATTGCTGTTCTAATATCAGCAGAAAGCGCAGACACACAGACGAGATGACGATATTGATGATATACTTAAAAGATGATAACAAATAAAAATCATGTAACGCCACTCACTACGAGCTATTCGACGAGATATTTTTGTGACTGTCATTGTAAAATGGTTCGTTCGAGGGAAGACAAGGCTTAAATAAGGGTATTGAATTGATCACCCAACAATTTTGCATTTTTATCGAGAATATGTGCTTCTTTCGATTTTTCGTTCTCTAAGTAAATACAAGTATGTTGATACATGACGTTTCTCGCAGCTGCCTGATAATTTGACTAGTGTCATTCGGTAAAAATGTAAAATTCATGAAATATAAAAATGAGAAAACCTTGAAGTGCCTCGAACGGAGCCAAGGGCCTCTTATAAAAAGGTATTTAGATAGCGCAATATTGTTCGAAGCCAGCTGTGAGTCAGATGCAGATACGGATATTTATATTTTGTTACAGGAAGACAACACAAATGATTACACCGCCGTGATCATCGCAAAGTCGTTTCCAAGTTTGTTCTTTACCCGCAGAAGGCATAAATAGGTTTTAAGTACACACAGAAAAGAGCTTAGTGCCGCGAGACTTTATACAAAGATAAAAGAAAATACGAGAGCCGACATTGGATGATCACGGCTCCGATAAATAGACCAATAGAAACAACTATACCTCAACAAGACTCAATAGATTATTACCGCTAATGAAACAACTGTACAAATCAATATTCTTTTACAGTATAAAACAGGAGAAAAATAAAAGCGAACATTACAAATCATTATGCAAAAGATCCGTGATTCGATGAAAAATTATATTACTTGTAGACTCACTTTGAATCCGCTTCTTTTTAATTGTCACACTACGAGCTCGCGTTTTTTCGTAAATTAGGCTGGCGTATCATCGTTTTAATTAGCGACTTGAGATCGCTCGTTTTAATGAGCATTTTCACCGAGAGCGATCGATATTTTTTTCTGTGAAAGAAAAAAGACGTAATCATTTTTCAAGCACACAGTCCATGTTGTTCCTATAGCTACGCGGAAATTGTTTCTTTTGGCAATTAAATTCTGTACATGTACGTATGCATAGATGTGTCGGCTTACATATTTATGTATATGTGTATGTATGATCATATATATAAATATATATAAAATTTTCATAGTTTTATTTAACACATCATTATCTATCCTCAACAAAATCCTTCTCCAAATCACATACCTACAACTGTTTCCATAACAGTGAAAATCGTCGATTATTATAAGAAATAATACTTTTTATTCTATTTTATTTTATTTTATTTTATAAATGAGTAAACCCTTTTATTTAGTAGATTTAAATTTTGAAATTGAAGTATTATAAATATCTACGTTGAGAATTGATTGTTGAGAACTGATGTACATATGGAACCGACTCGATTGGAGTTATCTACTAAGTCGAAAATATTGACTTGACGCGTCATCTTTTTTGTGTAGAGGAATAATAAAACTAGACTTTAAAATATCAGAAAAAACCGTTCTTGATAGATTTTTTGATAAGGATCGAAAATGCCATCATTGCCAATACTGAGATCATTGCTCAACGACAAAAGGATTCAGTGGATCGTATATAATTGTATGCACGGATCCGCTCTTACTTGAAACAAAACAGTTTTGGACTGGCCTTACTCCTACTGCTTGAACTTTCCGGCTCTGTCTGCTGATAACTGCAAGCTTAAATGTTCTAAAGTTATGGTTAATATAGATAAAATTCTTGAAATTCAATAAAGTTGAACGTTAACTTTGGAATACTCATTATTTTACGTAGCACAAGAAATTAAATTTAAAGCCAACTTGAAAAGATACAGTAATCGCATTAACTTTTTTCGTAGTAGTAAATGTACAACATAATAAATATTTAAAGTTTATTTATGAGGAATTTCGATATTGCAGAGTTGTAAAAGTTCATTCTAGGTGCAATAACACGTATACCTACTTCGTATTAATTTTAAAATGGAATTTATCAATGTTTTAGTCATGCAAATAATATGGATATCTATATTTTGATTTATATTAAGAGAGACAAAACGTTTTACGCAATAGAAAAAAGTTCCTATTGTACTGAAATCGTCATTATTTGCTTTTTATTTCTGCAAACTTCTAATAAAGTAAAAGTTAATTTAAAATTAGTTGTTAAACATACAAGTTCAAATCATATATCGTAATTTCGCGCCACAAGCGAGATGCGCGACAATCTCGCGTAACGAACTCCGTCGCGTGATCAAATCATCAAAAGCGCAACCGTCGCCATCTGTCCCAGCAACACGGCAACCGCGCGTCGGCCATAAACAGTTTGCAAGCCGACATATCCAACATGGCCGCGAACGCGTAGCTCTGCTCGGCGGCCTACAGCTTTGTGCTCGATTATCGTCCGGCACGTGTGTGTTTACGCGCGGCTTTTTGACTCTCCCACGACACGAAAGATCAAACAGAACAGTCGCAAAGATGAATATGTCAGTGGAGAAGAAGAAATATTCTGGGACGCTGTCCGCAGCCTGGCCGACGCGCGAAGAGCAGCCAAGGAAGAGCCAGAACCAACAACAGTTGACGTCCACGGGGAAGGTTGACGTTTTCTACTACAGGTATGTGTTGGTGTTTTGTGTGTGTGTGTGCATATAGCTATATAGATATATAATACAGTGAGCGTCGCTGTCGAGGCGAGCGCTTTTTAAATGCGGAAGCAACGGGATGTGCAGAGGAAATGGATTTGGGGCGGAGCTGATAACGGCAGTGGTTTGATTTTATTTTTGGAGTATGAGATGTGGAGGGACTGATAGGTGTGTATATAAACACCAATGCTGTTTCCCGGTATTTTGAAATTTAAATCGTTTGAATGTCTTAAGAGCTAGTCTAGCTTTTTTATTTTTGGGGATGGAATAGATTGATCGTTCACTGATATTAGGTAGCTATACGGTGATCTCAAAATCATGAGAAGGCGAGACGCTGAATATTTTGCAGTATCTGCTTTGTACAGTTATTTACACTTTACTTATACTGCAAGCCAGATTGGGTACCTTTGTAATTCTTTTTTCAAATATCTGTTACGTTGATCTTCTTTAGTTGCTCAGATTATATACAGACTAATGCTTAGCTCCGTAATTTGAATGTATTGAAGTAAATGGCTCAATTAAACGATAATCTTAAAATACTTTTCTCGTAACAATGCCAGTTCTTATCACATACTGATATCTCCATTTCAATGTTTTTTCTTTTTTTCATGTATAAATAGGACGTTGATATTTACTAAGGCTCTTTTCTCATATTATTCAGTTATTACCGAGTATTTCTCAAATTTTAAAAAGCAACAAGAATACTTCATTTTTATAATATTCATAAACTTATACAATTTTCATCCTTTTTAGTCGAGGAGTAAGAAATGATGCTTCTCTGGTTCCTCCAATCAGACAAACTGCGTCAATTTTTAAACAACCAGTCACTATTTATAAAACACAAGAAGGCAAAGTCAAAGATATCAAGCATGGAAATCAGGAGAAACCCAAACAGGTGAGAATAGAAAGCCAATAATGATCATAAATTAAGTTATACACCTTATCATTCAGACAAAAATGATAAATTCATGAAAGTGCACTAAAGTCCAAAAAAGTTTTTGTATATCTTATTTTTTAGAAAATTTATAACTCAATTTCATATTAAAAAATAACTATTGCCAATATTTTATTTTTGAAAATTCAATATTATAAAATGAAAATAAATTCAAGTTTCCATACTATTCACTAAATAATTTCACATGATACAAAACTACAATCATTGGTTTAGGAAGGGGCCGATAAAAGAGACAGCAAATACGGCTTCCAAGACAAACCTAAACAGGTAATTCTTTTGCAGCACGTCGTCAAAATTATTCATATACCTACATGAATTTTTTATTCATACATAAAACTAATAGTTTTTATTGAGTAATAAACATAAAATAAACTCACACTTCTGGCTAATAACGTCATTATAGGTGCATGAGCTTCTGCATATTAAAAAATGAAAATTATCTAACCTTAGAAGGTGCTATCAAAATTTTTCAGCATAAGTTCAATAATTTTAACATGTTTTGTATTTAAGAAAAAACTTAACAAATACTTGGCATTACTAAAAGAGGATCTTGCTTCAACAGCAATCACTTCATTGAAATAATGCTTAATTGATCATACTGAAATTGAGTTTGTTAAGGGCTCAGCGTACTACCTTGTGGTGCACACCAATTTCCAAAAACAAACACCACTTGGCCAGAGTATTCTTCCAAAACCAATAAAATCTGAGTTTAATTGCAATGCAATAAAACTTTTTACTGTCTCGTGATAATATCCGAGGATAAGTACGCTGAACCCTTGATTGGCTCATCTCTCACACAATGCAGATACCTATGTATCTGCGAGACTTGCAGAATAACGAATGGCGAAACGATAAGACAGCTCTCAATCTTAATAACCCCGTGACTTTTGTCTCTTTTACAGCTGTTCTGGGAAAAGCGGCTGGAGGGCCTGAGGGCTTGTGATCCCGATGGCTACGAGTTTGACGGCATGGACTTGCCAAAATCACTGCGACCGGTCGGACCTTACATTACCGAGGAAACGCTGCTGCAAAGCGTTGCCACTGCCCTACACGTATCGACGCAACCGGTCACCGGACAGACAGGATCCAAGTCTTCGCTCGAGAAGAACCCCGGCGTCTACTTAAATCCCGATCAGCCGCTTGTTCAGGTATTATTATATTGTTGCATGTATGTGCGTCGTACAGTTGGATTGTGTATACTCTGGAGTAGGGTGAGGTTACGATCGGGTCTAGAGGTAGCTTTTTGCGCGACTTGTTTGTGAGAACTTTGCACTTCGGCGATAATACAGGTCTTTAAGCTGTGCTCTCATGTATGCATAATTAAGCAACTTTTTTAGGCCGTACAGGTAGAGTGGGTTGATTTCACCGAGAGTTCGGGTCGCCTTTAACGATTGGAATTTTTAAGATGGTTTCTCATTGTGCAAAGTTTGAATAAAAAGATTAAATCTGCATTACTTTTGTGATGCTATATTCATTTAAATATTTTCATATGGGTGTGCATATTAAAAAAAAATTGATTTACTTTTAGGCTGTGGCGATAGCAGATGACGACATCAAACGACAAGAAGAACGAGTAGCCATCGCGAGGGAAAAACTGCAAGAGGCATTACGTTCTATATACACGTGAATTTAGGATATTTCTTTGCCGTTCACTTGCTCGCACCATCAACGTTTCTCCCTCTTTCTCCTATTAGCTTGTAAGTGCGTTATGAAATCATGTTAATCATCTTTGTAATAAATGTTTTCTAAAAAAAAATATCGAAGAGAGGAAGACGGTGTCAGGAGGGATAGCAGAGATGCTAGTCGCAGTCCTCAAGACCCATCATACAATTCATTCCTTACACAATTTCACAGACTATATTGTATAAACATCGGAGGCAAATGTTGTATGAGATTACTAGTATAATTATTGTAAATAATGTTAGGAGTCGTGGTTTTTCAGGACTTAAAAAAGCAATTGTGACGAGTGAGCAGAAAGACGAATTTGATATCTATTTATTTACAATACACGTGCAGAGACTGAGAATCGAAAAGATATATTTATTACTTGCGCAGGATTCTTGAAGTATGTTATCGTACGTAATCACTGACAAAAACCGTAATGTAATAAGCAATGTTCTTGTATTACAATCAGTAATTGTTCTACCGTTACTAGCTTATTATTGTGTTCGATAAACAATCTATAATTATCATAATAAAATTGTAAAATGGATAGTTTTTCTTTTACACTGTAATTAAGCGTCTCCTAATAACTTTATTGCGCAAGCATAATATGTATTTCGAAGTAGTCGAACATTTCTAGTGATATTCGTAAAAAGGAAAATAATGATATCGGCAATCTTAATTTGTCCATACATAATTTAATTTTGATTGCAAATTTAAACAATTCAGTAGAACGGATAGCCTTTGGACTGGGATAACATTTCTTTGTTTATTGTAAAATTTTAAAAAGAGAGATTTTTCCTGTTTTGTAAATTATTTATTGTATTCGAATCATAATCGACCTAATACTATACCTGATATACTATGTCTGTATATCTGATACTAACAACCGATAGAACGATTGTAAATATGATAGTCCTCATTACATTGTTATGTATTATTGGTGCCGACGACTTTTCAAATAACACGTATTAGCCGCATTTTATCATTTATGAAGTTTACAAAAATGTATTATTTGCACAAATACACAGTTATAATTTTATCTTGAACTATGCAAATTTAATTTAGAATAAGATTTTCTATAAACTTTTCTCGTTACATTTTTTTGCATGGGCAAAACTCGGTAATATATTTTATATCAATAAAACAACGTTCGTCAATTGAATCTCGACTCATTTTCTTCAAACTAATATCATATCATAGAATTCATAAAACGAAAATAATAATTTATTTTCGCACGTTTTTCAATCGAGTTATTAGCGACATTATTCAATTCGTTTAGCAAACGAAAAATTATCTTTTTCCGATCGAGTAACCGCTCTATTATGTATCCTAACACCGCAAAATAAAAACTTTCGAAAGAAAGACTTTTGTGCAAACGCCGATCATTGTCGCGCATACACAGAGTCTTTGCTGTTACGTAAAATCGCGCAGAAGTCTCGTTGAAAGAAAGCGGCAGTTAGGCAAGAAAAAGCCTCGTAAATCCAATCGACACAATACGAGGCGCGTCGACAATATGTTGTATACTTTCTCTCTTCCTCGCTGTGCTCTACATCTCTCCCTCTCTTTCTCTCCACATCGAAACGGCAGCTGTTCCACGCCGAGAAACCGCGCGAGCGAGCGATTTTAGCGGGAACCTTTACCTGTGTATATATATATATGTGTGTCCCGATGCACTTGCAGTCGCAGCTATGCGGGCGATTCACTGAATTTCCATCGGACAGTTGTAACCGTACACTTGCGGTGTATATACACGTAGAGAGAGAGGGAAGTCAACCCCTTTAGTACTTCGTCGTAGCCATTGCGAATTTCTACCTGAGCGAAATTTCGCCACGTGTACTATACGCGTTGGAATGTTAGGACTTTGGAGTCGCATCTAGGCTCTTGGCATTCTCTCGGCGTTACTTTGGTGGAGGTATAGATATAAGGCAGTGAGTTTCGGGGCGAGAATGCTGCGGTGTTTCTGCGCGCCGAGAAAATGTAATTGTCGTGTTTGACGAGGAGTTGCAGGCTTTTCTTTTGAAACTTGACAAATGGTTTTTCTGATTTTTATCTACGAAAATTTGGAGAAAAATGAGTTTGAATATCAATCAAATAGAAAATAAATACTATAAGAAACTCAACGGAAAAAGCTTTGAAAATTACTCACACGCGATCCAGTATAAATTAGCCTTTGATTTACAGCCTATTTTACACTATAACACGTCGAACAAAAGCACGGATGAACTTCCAGCAGAGAAAGCAGACTATAGCTACGTTCTCAAAAAGAAAATCAGAGCATCCGAGTCGACTCATCTCTCTCTCATTCTCACGCACGAAAATATTTTCCCTAATTTCTCTCCGGGCATCTCTGCCGAAAAACCCCTTACCGCCTTGAGCCTCACGTTCGCTATTATGTCGTAATTTTACCTTCATTTTTCATCGCAATATAAAAATCCTCGACGCATTTGCATCGCTGACGGATGGGCTTAATACACAAGATACGTATATACCACCGTGAAAGTCTCGGCGGGACGCGCGCACTTCTTAAAAAAGAAGCGTCGAGGAAGTTTAATGAAATGAGAAACGAGGAGTAAATGGACCTGCTTCAGTATAATTTAATTTACCGCGTTTTATGTATTATTAAACACTGTGTGACATTATATAATGCTAAACGTTGAATGAGTATATTATAATAATAATGACAAAAGATTTGAATTTTAAAAGCAAAATTCAGAGCACAATATTATATAGAGCAAACTGACCAGACGCAACGAAACCCTCCAAACGCCACCCTACTTACGCAGTAGAAACTGAATACTCATCCCATTTCAGGAAAACAACTCCTTCCCAGAACAATAGCTCTCTTAACATAAAAAGCAACATACTCCGAAATTCGCATCATAAGAAGCTTCGTATATACCCCGCAAAGTATATTTCCGAAAAAGCGCACGCGTTTCAAAAAAAAAAACAAAAGAAGAAAAACTGTAATTCGTGCGTGCGTGCACTCGGAGTAGAAACTGTATAGATAAAAGAGGCAACGAGGATATAGAGTATAAAAGAAGCAGGAAAAAAAAACTCGGCTAACTCGGAGAAGTTTTTCTGCGGCCGCGCAGACAGATTCGGAGCACAATGCAAAGGGCTGCTGCTGCGAGTTTCTATATACACATATATAAAAGGGAGAAAGAATCGGAAGCGTACATACATATAGATATAATACCTGCGCGCGTGTATAAGTGTACAGCGCGCACAATATAACGGAGAATAATAATTCCCAAAAGAGTTTCTCGCACACGACGAGAGAGCTGCAGCGCTTGATAATGCCATAGCGTATACAATATTATATGCGTGTCGAAAATGCTTCTCTCTCTTGACAAAAGCGGCCCAGGTAGACGCAGACGAATTCGTCTCTGTATATGTGTGTGTACTTGGCCGGTTTCAGGTATAAACGCTATATAGCTGCTGGAGCGCGCCGAGAACGACGCCAGGTGGTAACCTCTTTTTTCCCTCCCTTCTTTTTCTATACATATAGCGTAGTCTCGCTTCCATATCCCTCAGGTCGTTGCTGTCGGCCAACAGCTGTTTCCCTCCTCGTAAAAAGGGAGAGAGAGCTCTGGCTTTGCATTGTCAACTCGTATTATGTGCTGAGGGAGAGAGAGAGAGAGGCCACGCGACGACGTTGTTGTATATTATAAGTGCGCGTCCTGAAGAAACGCGCGCGCGTGTATTTACACACTAATACTACTGCGCTGTGTGGGGGAGAGGGATAATAGAGTTTTTCAAAATGGGACGTTAGTTCTTTTTTTTTTTTCGGTATAATATCTCCGCGCTTTTGTGCATCAGTGTTTGATGATGCTTGATCGAGAGGTTTAGGAAGTCGGGGATATAATATGACGTTATAGTCAGTGTTTTTTTTTGTTGTCTTTTTGGCGGGAATTATGGGATGTTTTTGAGGAATAATTTTTAACTGGCTCAGCTGCTGCAGTTTTGACGAAATAATTATTACGAACGACTCTTGGTCGGAGTTCCAGCTGTTTTGACGTCGTCGTGTGTATGCCGGCGTTATTTTCGTGATTAATGCCCGCGTAAAACTGTCAAAAACTTCACACCACTAGATTATCAGTTTGTACTACTATACAAACTTACCTATATGTCCTTACCTTCATCCAGTGTACTTATCGGTAATTAAAACTTAAAACGCGATAACTCGACTAATTATAATCATCCCCTGGAAGCTATAACGAGCGGTATATCGCGTTGATTAAAAATCAAATCCAACGTTAAAAAAAAACCCCTCATAGAAATCTCTCTCCAGCGAAGCGAGATCGAAAAACGCAACCTCACGCAGCAAAGTACCGCTTCTCCAACAGGAAAAGAAATCCCTTACTCTGCTACCCCTCGAACGTTACCTTTAGTACCCCATGCATGCATGCACGTATATATAGCGGTGCGTCGTTTTAAATCCCCTACTGTATATTATACATATAACGGGGATAATACTGCACCCTATACTTATTATACAGATATACACGTGACTGAACTAGGTTGCGCGGGAGATAGCTGATGACGTTTCACTCAACTTTTGTGAATTTTTGTAAATACGCGTTATGAGGATTCAAAACGCGCGGGCTTTTTCTCTGATGTCAAGAGAGATGTCATATTATACGCGACGATATTTATATCTGGCATTATTGGTTTTTTAATCAACAAGATTTTGAAATGCACGACCGAAAATGCAGTAATAGCGCAGCGTCTATTCTATAATATATACAACACGTCGTACTGTAGATAATAGATATCCGTCGAACGAGAAATAACCGAATTCGCCCCCTCTAACAATATCATCTTCCCGTCGTATCCCGGAAAAAGCAATAAAAGTGTCCAATCGACGTCAATCGCTCGATCGTTATTCGTGTGATGTTTCTTGGGCGAAAACGGGATATAGACAGAGAGAACGTCGTATATATAGGTATATGTAACCCGCCACGACGCGATAAGCCGTCACGATATTCTTCCTGACTGTTTTCCAATCGAAGAATAATTGGGTTTAATTCAGTGTATACGGGATTAGCGTAAGGTAGTCTGCGGGAAGCGAATTGTGTAAAAATTACGTTTTACATTTTTTTGAATTTCCCGCAAAATTTATGTGTATTTTCCTAAATTTCTATACAATAATAATTAAATTTTATTATTCACCTTTTTGTTTGCAAGATTACGTCTTGCATACACATAAATTGTCTCTACCTGAATACGCTCAAGTAGACTCGTTCTACTAAGGAATAATCTCGCAAACTTTCAGCGCGACACTAATTGTAATTAATATCAAATGAGCTGTAAGAAAAATGGCCATACATACCGCGAGAAATCCTATCTTTCTGCTAAAGGGTGTATATCTATACGGACTCGATCACGTGACACAGTGCAGCGTCACGTAGAGTACACAAAGAAAACAGCGAACAAGAGATTTATTTTGTTTAAATACTAACAATATTTCTATGTTAATTTCGTCTTCATTAGAGCTCCATAAGGATAATATCCCTGATGGCAATAACCATGCGATTTCCGGTTCTTTCAAGGTGGAACAGTGGCGCCACCTTAGGTATGCGCGAGGCGAGAGCTATATTCCTTTATTTATATCACTTTGTTTTCGACCGTTAAAGTCGAGCGAGTGCGTATGTATATATATAACTTGTGCATTCTTCATTGCGAATCGCAGTTTTGGACGAGTAAGTTGTGTCTGTACCATCACACACGTCTAACTTATTATACAATTTGGATAGCAGCATCTTCTCGTGCTCGCGCAATATTAACGATTTGATTAAAATCAGTTGCGAATTTCGTGAAGAAAGCGTCGGAGCCACATCATGCCGCTACCCGAGCCGCTACCTGCAACTGCACAAGTACAAGTCACAAAAGGCTTGACCCTAAGGAGATCTGCCGTTGTTGTCAAGGATTATCTATGTAAGTATTAGGTATAAGAAGCTAAAAACGAAAAGAAACGTATGTTTTGTTGCTAATGACGGGGTTTCGATAACTTTACAGCATTCGCTATCAATAGCATTCTTTTTCAACGTGATGTATGCAGGCCTGATGAATTCGAGATGGTCAATAAATATGGCTTACCATTGATGATGATGAAAGATGATAGCAATATCAGATACATATTAAATGATGCTAAAAAAGCTCTGTCTGCGAAAATGTTAAAAAGAGTAATCCTGGCCTTGTTCGAAAGGTACTCTGACAAAGTCATTGAAAAATGGGAATTCGAAGTAGGCAATGACAGCACTGAAAGGAATAATAACAGTGAAATGGGATCCAAGAACGTCACTGTTATTCAGGCTGAGATACGTGCTGTGTTGAAACAAGTTTTGGGTAAGATCCTCGTGCAATTGATTGTATAATTCATTTTTTATTGAAGTTTTGTACGAATACATCATAATTTTAGGAAGTGTCAGCTTTCTACCTATAATTGAAGCAGGATCAGAATTCAAGATCCTATTCGTATTTGAGCCAGGGTACAGTCTTCCAGACTGGACCCCTTATAATGGCTCACTCGCAGTTAATCAAAGTGAGGAATTCGTCTTCAAGGATTTTTCAACCTCTTTGCACAAGTGTGCAACCAAAGTGACGTACAGGCATTAATTCCTCAAAACATGTAAGAGAATATGTCTTTATCAGACATAAGCAATGATCATAGTTATAAGAATTTTTTATAATTAGAAGTATTTGCAACAATAAGTATGATTTCATATTTTATGAAGAGTAATTCCCATTTCATACATTTATATCAAGACAAATGTAACAAATTACATATTTAAAATGCCGTTTCTTAGAAATAGTGCAGAAGTTTGTATTGAGAAAAAATGTAGTAAATTACATATTTAAAATATTATTTCTTGGAAAAGTTTTTTGCAATGATAACTATCAATATAGCGATACAGCAAGATTATTACTCTGCTAGATTAACTTCTAAGCGTGAGATTTCCTCTCTGTAAAGTAAATGTCTGTCGCTCCTAAACATACACGCGCTGTACTGATCGATCGTTCTTACCGAAGTGTACTGCGCTTAATATATATATATTTTTTTTTGCATTTTGTATGGGAAAACGGTCTCAGGCTGTCTCTTGTAATTCGGCTAAAAGAAAAAGGTGATCGCGAGGTTAAAGTTTTCCGGGATGCAGCCTAAATAATCAAGGCTCCGAGGACCGGCGCCGGAAATTATTTGGTTAGCTTTGTCTGAAATCTGGTGCGTCAATATTTATAGGTGGTCTCGGGTCGCAGAGTGACGGAAGTTTATCAAGAAAATATCGGCTACTTCTTTGTATTCTGTTCTCAGAGAAATTTAATACCTATGTAAATCTACGTTATTTCTTTCAACTACGATCTATCAAGAATAATAATTGTTGTAAAGCGAAGAGGGTGTATAGGCGATTGTTGGAAAATCGATTTAAATGGACCAACGGTATCGTGAGCCACAGCAACTAATAATCGTTTCTCGCTCATTACTCAAGCTGGACACAAAAGTCGTCGGCCCATTAAATTAACTATACTCTCTCTCGTTACATCTCTCCTATAATGCGAGTTTCGCGCGTCGAAAAACCGCCTTAAAATACAAGCTTCTCTCTCCGAGAAGCAAACATCTGTCCATGCGCACTCTTATGTATTACACCGGGGGCATCCTCTTGCACGCGTAATCGTATTTGCGAGAGCAGCAGCTCGGGTCGACCTCCGGATTTACGAATTTCCCGCTATGCAAGCCATCAGTAGCTGCTGAGGGAGAAAGAGAGAGAGAGAGACCTGTCATCGATCATCGAGTCTCGGGGTTGTATATAGGTGTAGCAGCATAGTAGGTAGCACCTGGACCGTAGGGAAGAGCAAAGAGCCTCCCGCCGCGGCTGCCAACTGCCACGATCACCAGGACCGATATGTTATGTGCGGAGAGAGTGCGAGAGATCGAGCGTGACGGGTAGAAAGAGAGGCGGGAGACGGTGTCTTTTTTCTTGCGTTTATACTTACTTGCGCTTTGCCGAAGTCGGCCCCTCGATTTGTTAAATGCTTTTTTTCTGGATTGCTGGGAGCGATTTTTAATTTCTGATGGTCGTCCGGTAAATCACGAGCGTGTGAGCTGGCTTTTTTAAAAGGAAGTTTTGGTTTTTCAAGATTTGCATTTCCGTTGTGGGCTGAGGAGGGGATCTCTTATTCAAATTATTAAAAAAGCTTATTTAAGAAAATTGAATCTCTACAGTAAGGAAGAATGGCAGTGGTATTCACGTAGTTTTTTATTCAGTTTCAATTTTATCGAATAAATTTTTATTCAATTCAAATGTTATCATAAGGAATTCTCGTCGATGCGATTAAGACGACACTACTTAGTATTTTTCAACCATGTATAAAATAACAATATTTTACCGCCTCGATTTTAAGTAATAGTCGACCAAATGTTGTGTCAACCTCGGCTTCCATATTCCCGGAAGGAAAAATCTTTAAATCACGAGCGCCGGATCACTTTTTTACGCACAGATGTGCATATGCGGGTCGGTATCGGATTTTTTTTCCCCGTAAAGCTTAACTCTCAAGCGTTAAATTCGACGTTAGCTTTGCTTAGTCTATACAGCGTATATACCAATATACAGAGGGGACAGTTGGTGAAACAGTCGTTAGATCGATACTTTTCTGTTCTTCAGTATAAACAGTGGAAATTCGTTTCTTCCCGCGCATTA
The DNA here is from genome assembly GCA_900474305.1 of Cecidostiba fungosa. Lineage (NCBI taxonomy): Eukaryota > Metazoa > Arthropoda > Insecta > Hymenoptera > Pteromalidae > Cecidostiba > Cecidostiba fungosa. Next base: position 100,065 of record UCOJ01000345.1, read on the forward strand.
TATTCTTTTGGCTTTGAAGCTTCTATATAAATATTCTTTATGTATTGTATCAACAAAATGCGTGCGAATTCACGTCGATATCACAAGATACTATACAAGAGAAGCTCCGCAATGACATATCCATATACTTACCTGTGTAAAAACGTTTTGCGCAACATCCACACGCTGACAGTAATTCTTCGAACTGCATAAGCAAGAGCGACTTTTCGCACGTATACAAAGCCTCCCTTTCCCTCATTTATCCCTCATCTTCTCTTGCTCGTATGAAAAGGTAAAAATATATAGGTGCGCAAAACAGGCTCCTCTCTCTCTCGGGGGAGGCTTCCGCAGCGGCGGACTTCCGGCCGATTTCCATTGTGCTTCGATCGGAGGAAGAGTGGGAGTGGCGCGGTGCCGCTGAAAAAAAGAAGCGCTCTTTCTCTCATTATGTATCGGCTTCGCTGCTGCAGCCTCAAAAGCGAATCCTACCTTCGCTCTCTCGGGCTTCTTCGGTTTCCCGTCTTCTTACTTCTTTATTTTTTTATCCGCTCTTTCTCAGAGGTGGTAGTCGAAGCGATCTTTTTTCTTCTTTTTTCGTGAATTAAGTGTGTTGTTTAAATATACCATGAGGGAAAAGATCGCGGTTGACTAAGATGCGTGTGTCGAGTAGTTTGCCTAATAAAAATCGGATAAAGAAGGATTCTTTTTTATTTGTTCTAGGTTGAAATGGCATCACGAAAGATGAATTTTTGTATTGCAATAAGGATTGAGTAACAAATTCAAGCAAACTATTTCAAAGTCTATATCAGTAGTGCGAGATACATAGTTAAAAGTGTCCATTCGAAAGTATAGTAGAGAGAGAGATAGAAGCCCATTTGTGGTGATACCACTTTCCAAGATCTTGCATCATCTTTCGCGGTATTCGATCTCGAGTAGATTGCATATACGTGTATATATGTATACAGTGGCCGCAGGTATACACGCCGCCTTCTTTATCCAATCGAGAAAACTGGAAAAATTACCATTGTAAAAGTGACCTTCTATATATCTAGAAGCCCTCTGCAAACTCTTGCTCCACATCGAGTCTCGTATTATATTATTATATCCCGGAGTCTCTGTCCTTTCTATGATCGAAAAAACATATTATACATTATACGCACAGTAGTTTCAAAAGATATACCCTCTTCACCATCGGCCCGAAGGAAAATATTAATTCCAACACAAGCAGTACCTCACATGTAGCTGTATATGTATAGTATATATATACACCGCGTCGCGCGCTTTTGTGCAGAGCCCAAAACCGATTCTCCTCTTTCTGTTTCGTCGCACGCATACACGCGGTATTATTCCACCGTGAAAGAGACAGATGGAACAAGACGCGAGTGTGTATGTGTGTATTATACGAAAGGAAGGAAGCGAGCGATCCTTCGTGTGCAACGCGCGCGCGGCCAGCCAATTATAGGCAGATTCTCAGATCGATTAAAGCCAAAGAGCCTTCGAAAAGTGCCTTTTGTAAAGGTTCGTGAGAGTTGCGAGGCTGATGCAGTGGCTCTTCCTCACTTTATATATAGCTCTTTTCGACTCTCGGTTTTTAAGCTTTATATACATGTATACGAAAATTCTCGTGGCTGATGGGTGTACGAAGGCTTGTTAGTTGCGATTAGGATTGAGTTTTTTTTTTCTTCGAGTTTCGGGTTGCGGGAGAAGAGTTTTTGTTCGCGGAGGAGAGGAAGCGAGCGATTATATCGAGTTGTTGATTTGGGATTTATTTGAGTATATATACATATATGGAATATTGTGTGCTTTGTGATTCGATTGATATGGGTTAAAATATGTATGCATCGTGGGCCCCCGGCAGAAGTAGACCTTGAAGCTAAAATAAAGAATTAAACAAGACTTGTATATTAATACAATATAACGAATAGTATACATTCTGAAAAACTGAGTTTTATACATCTGCGTCCCCAACGACTTTTAAACTCGATTTTCACCTGAACCATTACAAAATAAAATTTAAAACAGCTGTTCTCTTCGCAGAAGCACTGATTGGTCTCCTCGCAAAGCTCAGTAGTCCACAACGTTGCAGTATATATACCGTCAATTAAAACAAAATCAGCATCACAATATTGAAGAAGCAAAAAGGCCAAAATCGTCGTCGGTCGGCAGCTGCACCTGTCCCCGCCCGCTGCTTTCGAAGACAAAGCGGAAGCGATATTTCGAATCCATCCCGAGAAAGAGAGAGAGTGAAAAATTACCATATTTCCCGGGCGACAGTGTATATACTATAGAATAGAATGTATATATACGAGGAGCGAAGGCTGCAGAAATTTACGCGGTCACAGTGTATAATATACCTGCGGAGAACAAAAATCGCTGCTCCCCCGGATTTCCGAGACCTTCTCGGGGACACATCACATACACATATACACGCGCAACAATGAGCAGCCTGGCCTTCGCCGGAAACGAATAAAAGACGCTGTAGAGATGTACTGTGCGGAGCCTTGTATACTCTCCCCTGATGAGAAAACGACGCTTCTCTCCGCTGATGCTGTGTGTGTATTATAAGTGCCGAGAAAACGAAATTTTATAAGATTTCTTATGTGCGAATGATGTCTCGGGATATTTAAGGCGGCGTAGGTCGACCTTCGAATATATGGATGCGAATTTGGGTCAATGATGAAGTTTCTGACGTGTCTCTAACGAACTTTATTCGGGGGTTGATTCTTTGCCGCGTTTTTTTTTCTGCTGTTGCCGCTGGTAACTAAGTACTAGAACGTGTCGGGATTAGGTTACTGAACCTCGATCCTTTCTTTTCTTTTTTTTTTGTTACTGCAAGGGATGATGATCCGGGAGGTTCTTTCAATGTCGCGACTTTTTCTTGTGTATTATATATAGACTATTCGGCTCGTTATAAAAGTATTAGCATCTGAATCTACAAATAGAATAGATTTTCACCGAGTTCAAAAGTCGAAGAAGGAGGAGGAGAAGGACGTTGAGAATAATAAAAATTTATCGAGCTGGAAACTTTTTTCATCAATGCAGACAGTAAAAGCACTTTAGACTCGAATGAAGAAACCCGCCGCCCCGAAGAACTGCGACGTAATTTTATCATTTTATTATCCGCGGAAAGCTTTGGCTCTCTTATGACGTTGGTATTACACTGGTAGCTTCGTACACGGCTATTCTGCTTGTTTACCTGGGCGTTGAGATTTTTTACACTTATATATATACCTCGAGGGAAGAATCTGCTCTGTTGCGGTGCGCAATTGTCATTTTAGTATAAGTATACTCTAACTGGAAAAGTTTGTATCGTGTCTTAACTAAGAGAAACGCGACGAGGCGCAATCTTGAGAGGAAATTTGAAAAAGTTCATCTGCTTCTATATTTCGCACTATAAATGAACTTCATATCCCTGACGAGAAAATCAGCTCGCAGCTATATGAAATTCCAAAGCCGCAAACTATACACCATTATCAATCATAATGACCGGTAGAGAGAGAGAAGCTCACTCTCTCACGCTGAAAAGTGATTACAAGCTCTCGGCGTCAGCATCAAGTGCAAAAAGCGTAATTAAATTGTCGCTAAAAGCGTAGGTGGTAGAATACTCGCGGGATTATATACACGTCGAGCGAAATACTCAGTGCAGCAGCTGAAGCATGCGCGCGCGTGCCAAGGGAGCAACAAACGTTGTCGTCGACTCACTGGCCAGCAATGTGGTTCTCTCTCTCTCTCTCTCTCTCTCTCTCTCTCTCTCTCTCTCTCTCGGGTGTGATGCCTGCAGGCCTGGACGTCTTTTTACTTTCCTCCGGCTCTTTTCCACATTCTATATGTATACTGTAGGTGTTTGTGTGAGTGAGTAGCTTTTCACCGACTTTCGCTGTTGCTGCTCTTCTCTGCTTCCGTTGCTCTGGTTCTGAAAAATGTTTAGAATTTTATCTACGCAGGTTAATACTATGATTGTAAGGAGTTTCAAAAGAGTAATTTATTATAGGCGAAGGTCTGCTAATTTATCCTTGCAATATAGAGACGATGTACAATCTGAAACTTAATTAATAATTATAAATTATTTCTTCAGCAATAATGGTATTTTAATGAAGTCAATTTTTAGCGCGCTCAACCGCGATCGTCAATCAATGTACTATATTATATACATACAGCAATTATAAATTCATTAAAAACGAAATAGAGTTGTATGTGTGTCCAAGGCAAAAAAAAGCTCCGTCGAAAAACACAAAAAATTCAAAACGAAACTTTCCTTTTCTCCGCAATAAAAAGACAGCATCGCAGCAGCGGCTGCGGCTTGCAATTACCCGCTCCTATAAATAGGAGTCGGCTGATCCGCGCGCATAATATAAAAAAACTACATAATCTCGAACAATTTTCCATTAACCATATATATATACGCGGTAACTCCTCCACCTTCTCGTCCTTCCTTTTAACCCCAGCCCGCGGTTGGTGTATATATATAACCATCGCGTTCCTCTCACTCTTTCACGCGTTTTTCCTTTTCCCGCGCGCAGCTCATCGAAAGAAAGAAAGAGCTCGCGGACGACCTCGGACTGGCGCGCATAGGTCCGTTCTCGCGCGCAGCACGACAATGATCGCAACCGGTTGCCTCCGCTAAAAATACGCACACCGAGAGAGCGAGTCTGTGATGTGTATGTTGTATTGTATGCGTGTGGAAGCTGCTGCTGCTGCTGCTGCTGCTTTGGTTGAAGAGCTCAAACGGTTGGATGAACTTGCGCGAGTTTTCCGATTATATATAGAGGATGTTTGTATATATACTTGGTTGTATTAGGTTGTGGCTAGGTATTATTATAGGCATATTATCTTTTGAAATAGAACAATGTTTGGGAAATCCGAAAAGCGGAGAATAACGGCTTTGTGCAAAGCGAATGACGCATTTTCATGGCTGCCGCGTGCACACATTTGTCGCGTTCAATGAAAGTTTAAAATTAGCGGGCCGACGCGCACACGTGACATATACGCGAGCTTTAAAAGCGCCGCATATTGCATGATTGAAAGCGGTTGAACGCGCGCATGATTTGCGTTCTCAAATTGAACAGGAGAAATGTACGCTCTTCTCGCGAAGGTGATCTATATTTATAAGTACTATATACATATACCTACACCTCTGCTTATAATGTATCTTTAGAGCTTTTACGTCGCGCGCGCGAGCTTTTAAACGCGATAATGCCGAGTGCTAATATAACAGTCATAAGTCACTTTGGTTAATTAGGTGGTGATAAATTTATGCAGTAGCGAGTAGGTTGTTTTGAAATTTTTTACATTAGTTAAGAAGCTCTTCATTAATAATAACAATTGAGGTATGTATATATCGTATTCATTAATTATTAAAACATACAACAATTGCAATAAAAATACAGCATATATCAATCCAATGAGAATAACCCCGATAAATCCTCGAAGCAACGACCAAAAAATAATCAGCCACACAAGCAGATCGGCCCGATGTGCAGCGGAGAAACAAACTGCGAGAAAAAGCTTTATAGCGAGAGCTGCACTCGAGAAGGTGGCTGACCGCGGAGAACAAACCGCTCGGTGACGTCACGGAGTGGGCGAAAACGAAAAGAAAAAACGAGCAGACAGGATGTATACGCATATATGTCCTTAGTTCGCTCTGCGTGAGCATCGTTGCTCTTTTTTTCTTGTCATCGTGTTGCCGTTCGGTGATTTTTAATGGGCTATAGCATATAGTTTTTTGAAATGCGCGGGAATTTTAATTGTCCCCGAAATGTAACAGTCTACTTATGTAGAGAAACAGTCGGTATGTGTATCAGAGAGAAACCTGTTAACGAGTCATATTTCCAACAAGCCGGCGATTAATCCGCGACCCGTGCGTTTTACGTGTTTGAGAGCTGCGCCGGGCAATGACTAATCGAATGAGCGCACGACGACGTGGACACAGTGCGAGTGGATCGTATAAAGGACACCGGGTGTATGTACGTTTGTGTTACTGTATATGATACAATCTTGTTCTAAAGACGGCATTCCTTGAGATTTGTAATATTTAAAAGGGTTTACTTCATTTTCAAGTTGGATATTTAATGATGAAATTAGTATACGATTTCGACTGTTTCTTAAGTATAGAATTGATGGTTAGTATATCGTGTCAACGTACTAAAATTACAATAACAGTAGTAGGCAGTGCATCAGCATAAACTAGACACTTTACATCGTTCAGCAATAAAGGACCGTTTAATTCCGCAAGCTGCATCTCGGCGCGCAGGTGCGACACTCTCATTATAACCCTAAAGCTCTCGGTTTATTAAAAATCCTGCACAAAAAACAAAACTATTACTATAAAGCTACGCCACACTCAAAAGCCGACATTCCGTCGTCGTCGTCGTATATGCGTCACTGCACCAGGGGATATATATCGCGGCTATTAAACTTGGCTACTCTCGCGCGCGCGAGAGAGAGAGTGCAACAGCAGCAGCAGTAACAGCGGCGAGTAATCAAAGACACACGGGATACGTATATAGGCATAATATACGTGGTTTGTATATTATATAGGGAGGATAAAGCCGATTTTTCCCGGGATGTATATATATATACACACGGCGTCGCCTCTTGAGTTCACGGACAAATCGTCGGTATAAAGTGAGTAAGCGGCTGAGTATCGAGTTTTGCTGTACTTTGGATGCGGAAAACTTTCTTTTTGTTTTCCTACGAGTTAGTAATGAGACGCGTTGTTTTGAGTTATCATGCTTATTTAAGTATATACACCTATAAGGAAGATGCTGCGTGCAATTTTTCGGATTATATCTTCTTTCTATCCTATATCGTTATTTTCATTCTGATAAACACATCTCTCTCGTGCGACTAATATCTTCATCCCTCTCATATTCTTTTTTTTTCGATCCGTCGACATTAAATTGACTCCTCGCACTCGCGGTTATTAAGCACAACAATTAAATTGTTCAGCGTTTCTATGATTTATAACAGCGCACTCGCGCGCGGCTACAATTTATCGCCCTCATAATTCATCGCCACAGACGACGACGACGACGACGACCTCGGTGTACCCCTGGGGTACACACAGAGGTATAATATAGTCCTCGAGCAGTTTGCTGGTTATTAATATATTATAATACCGTTTCGATAACAGCGCGCGGGAAAAATGTTGGTTTTGAAGGAAAAAACGTGAAAGAAACGACGAGTAAGAGACACGTATCAAATTTGTCGGCGGCAGTGCGGCGTTACTTATTATAATACTCGAGCATGTCTTCGCTGCGGTGATCAAAAGCAAGCTTCAAGAGTCTTATATACGACTTCAAAGGATGATGCTCTTCGTGTAATGTAATATTTCGTTGCTGGCGTGCGCACTTCAAAAAATAAACGGCTCTCTCTCTCTCTCTTGACAGAGAAAGCGCTTCCGTATCTGCATACTTCATTGGTGGATCAGAGCTGGCTAAAGATCGTGTGAAGGTATCAAATGTGTGCGAAATTTATAAGAAACGCGTTCGTTTGTTGATTAAATTGCACGCAATAAAGAGCGTCGATGCATCAGTCGTGAAATTGATTGTTCGAGTAGATATACTATCATGTGGTATTATATGCATCGTATATAGATTTATGTACTATACGTATAATAAAACGATTTTATGCATGCGGTATGCGCTTGCATATAAAGTATACCAGCTTATTGGCACATATATATATTATATATAGCGCAAATTTATTGGACTTCTGTGCGGCAAATTTGAAAAGCAAATGTTTGAAAAAATTTGCAAAATAATATCCATTCGCATATACCTCTATATTTACAGCAAGAGACAAAGAACCGGAAAAAAACTCCATTTTTTCATTGCAGCTGCGATACGGTGTAAGTATATAGGTGTTAGATGCGCCTGCGCGCGCGACCGCGAGTTCGACGTCCGGGATGGGCGCAGCAGCAGCAGCAGCTTGCAGTGGTACATTACCTACATCTCTCCGTCTCGTTTACTCTCTCTCTCTCCCTCTCGGTATATGTATACACGTCGGGGTCGTAGCCGCCGGCCTTGGGGGGGCCACCACGGTGTATGTGTGCGGCATGCAAGCAGTCGTCCGATGACCGGTCATACGGATCGAACCTTGCAGGTATACATACACACACATATATGTGGACTAGAGATTCGCTGGCATGTGTGTGTGTGTGTGTGTGTATGTGCATATGGGATATATACAATATTGGCCTTTTGTGGGCTTATATGCCTGATGGATGCGGTCTGCGGGGAGCAAAGCGCTCTGCGCATGCACGAGCATGTCCCTTGGTTTATGAATTTTGCTCGGCTCGCGACTTTGATAGCTTTAGCTGCTGAGGGCTTATTGACGCGCGTTATGTGTGTTTGGTCGTGAGATTAAAGCACTGGATTTGTTGTTCATCTCTCGGAGCTTGTTTTAAACAGAAATTAAAGAGGTTTCTTATATATTATTATATAAAAGTAGTATACATCAGCTGGTTTGTACAGCAAGTTTGAACCGACGAAGTATAAGAGTATAGCCGCCGACAAGTTTTGGAATGGTGTTGATAGCCGGAGAGATGAAGAAAAACGGCGCAAGTTGCGCAGAGATTGTTCGTAGGGCATCGCGTTTATACTCTCCGAGAAGACAGCCAGACTCTCGAAGAAAGTTTTCTTTATTACACGAAACTGGAGCTGCCCGAAGCACTACTGGCTTCTTAAACGCGTGTACGGCCATAATTTAAAAGGAGGGTTATTGGGTACAGCGTTTTTAAAGAAGCATCGTATTTGTTGTTTACAAAGTTCTCATCAGAACCGCTGAAAACATTATTTAATTCTCTAATACACGCATTATATACTTTTTTCTTTCTCTCCCGGGGTTACAGCTTAATTGAGCGGATTTGAGTATAAAGACGCGGGAATCCCAGGAGTAGTAGTCCGATGGTGGCGGCGCTGCTAAACGTATATCCTCACAGTCCCGCTCTCCCGGGGAAGATTAGACGCGGCGACTGCAGACCTTGAACCGATACATGCCGTCGTGTTTTCTTGCGCCTCTTTCGACGTACGATATCACCTTTCTCGCTTTTCCCCGCGACCGACTACACGGTAAATCACTCAATTAACGCGTCCTATTTCGCGAGCCGAGCAACTGTATACATTGCGAGAGCTTAAATCTCAATTTGTTGCTCGTGTGGCTGATATCCACATGTGGCTTTCGTTCATTAGCGGATAGCGATACTCGGGAGCGACTGGGATGGATGTATTTTTGTAACTTTTTTTGCCTTTTTTTTCCAAGTTTCGATTTTTCGAAACGTGATGGATTGTGTGTGAATTTGATAGGTAGAGTATCAGGTACAGATATACGAATTGTGTATAGTTTTTCTTTGAAAATATACTGTTGTTTCATTCATCTGCTAATCGACTTGAAAAATAACAGATTTGCATGTAATATTTGGAATGAAAATGAGGTCATTTATTCTTTTATGTGCGTCGACGACATTAACTTAAGACTCGGACTCAACACGGCTTAGTATAAAATAACTGGTGCAAAGCTTTTATGGCTTACTTTTGAAATATCGAATATACGAAAAGCATCAAACGACGGAAAAGTCGGGCTGCAGACTTATGAAAAGTAGCCATTAAAGAATCGGCAAAAAAGAGGAAGACTTTACGATTATAGATGCAAAAAAGACTGCACACACACACACACACACACATATATATCTAATATTATCGGTGAAGTATGCATTGCACGTCGTCAACGAAAACGCGAGTGGATTTCCGCCTTTGAGAGTGGCGAATCTCTATAAAAGTATTTTCAATCCTTTTTAGCGTAAAAGCCTTGAGGAATAAGCGCGTCTTTGGTAAATATGTATATTCTATCTCGCTCGATGGCAACCTTTGAATCACGCTACTTTTATACTATGACTATATGGATATACTTATATGAGGAGATGATGCAAAGTGCAGCAGGAGATGAGAATGAAAAATTCTCGATGCAGTTAGTATTGAAAAATCGTAAACTAATGCATTATTATATAATACTAATATTAATTCACATTGATGCAGGCGCGTATATAGTTAGTAAGTAAGAAAATATTATTTTCTCGCATAAATTAATTGTCAATGGGACTATGAGTATTCATTATACTTCATTTCTCCAGTTTACAATTAGCCATAGAAATATTATCAATGAAACACTATTTTCTCTGATCACCCAAATTTCCCTTCAGCATAAAATCTCGTTACCAATCCATAAAAATTAAAACACCAGCGCATCATTCAAAAACACTCAATCCATCACGCTCTCCCCCTCTCTCACACCGTATCGAAACAATTCAACATAATCTCTCGCGCGCATTCGACGTTATCACTCTCTCCGCTCGCATACATAATGCTGCGTTCAATTCCCGCTGCCTACTATATACATATATAGATATAGGTTATAGTATAACATACACATTATGCATATTACACATAGCGCGGCGTGTGCCAACGTTGCGGCAGCCACGCGGCAAAAGAGCCGAATAATACACATCATACACACACACATGCATAATATAGACGGCGTTTCGAGGAAGCTGGCCGTCCGCGGGCGTCGCCAGCAACGCAGAGGAAAAGACGAAAATACGAGCATGGGAATGGCTGTACACGCCGGCTGCTGCTGCTGCAGAGGCAAAAGTGTTCTATACAGCGATATGTGTATGTGTGTGTGTGTTTGGACTGGGAGAGAGAGAGAAGCGCACGCGACGGCGGATGTGAGGAGGAAGAGAGAGACGACGATTGGTTTTCGTGACGGTTTGGGTGACCGTCAGTGTACTGCTGGAAAGTGGCGCGCGAGGGGAAACTGGAGAGAGCGAAGTATCAGGGGCGGTTGGTGCGTTTTTATAATGAAATGAGAAACTTTTGGTGGATATATTATATTGTTTTTTATTTTTATATTTTTAGATCTCCTTTGTTATTTCATGCAAGTTATTTTAGTCAACTATTTCATTCTGTGTGTTTTGCGTTGTTATAGTATTAAGAGAACAAAATAATTCATGCATCGTTCACTGCAATTTTGAGTATATACCCTGTGCCAGAGGATCGTATAGAATTATGGACTCAAACATTGGAAACTACGCGTGCATTTAAATAGAACAATAATAATAATAAGTAATACCTACCAGCTGCAGGCAATTATCTACAGTTTTTTGTTAGACGTGCATTTCAATCGCCTTATTTCTCATATCGTTTGCACAATATAATAATTGATTCGCACTATGAAAATGCTGCAATAACATTAATACATTCCATTGCAAAACTAGTCAATTTAACATTCGTCCCAACAATCGCTGCAAATTTCAGCAATTATCGCCGTCTCAAAAGCCTCCCTACAATTCCAACATCATGTGCGTATGAATCGAAAACACCGTATATTACAGTACAGACGAAATTTCGAAAGCGACACGACTCCGCGCGAACATCTGTCGCAGCTCTATATCTGCAGCAAGGTCAACCACCCAAGTCCAAAAGAGCCTGCAAAAGCGCTGCACCTAGATCCGTATAGCAGCAGCAGCAGCAGCAGAGCAGCATCCCCGCTCGAAATTCCCACAGTGCACAGGAGCCCAGAAGAGCTGCACCGGAGAATCTCTCCCTCCGCGCGACCGTTTCCGTGACCGTCACACCCTCTCTCTCACTTGCTTCCCCATCGCCGCAGCAGACACATAGGCAACGGAGGGGAAACGAGTCACGTGACTCGAATCGTACCAATAGGCTACGAGCATTGCCGGCGTCCGGCAGCACATGGCGCTCGCGCACCGGCCGGATGGCTCGCGGCTGCACGAGAGAGAAAGAGAGAGAGGCTGATGTGGAGTGAGCGCGCGAGAGAGGGAGAGAGAATCGAGCCGCCGCAAGCTGCCGTCGCGCCGCCGAAAGAGAGAGAGACAGCGCGAGCAGAGCAGCCGCCTGTGCTACTGGCGCGCGCCGCAGTCTCTCAGTCGCAGTGGCACTCGAGAGCGAGAGGGTAGTCACACACTGCCTTCCGTTAAACAATATTACAAGCGTATACATACACACAAGTTATACACAAACAACCGACAGATCAGATAACGCGCACCTTTTGCAAAGCCGAGTGTAGCGCAGATTCTGTTCAGTTCAGAGCCCAGACTGTTATTATTATTATTATTACCATTACTCATCGTTCGACGTGTTGTATCCATCACACGCACACAGCTCTATAGATATTACATACTGTCGTTCGATCGAGACGTTGGAACGTCGAGTTGAAACTAACTCTCTCGTGCAGTGTCGAAGAAGCAGCAGTAGCAGCATCAGCTCAACGTTAGCACGTGTCTGTCTTTCGCGCTCTCGTGTCCAACGTGTGCCCGCCGTGAGAACAAAGAGCATCGACGAGACGTCAGAGAGAGAGCGCTCGAAAGTGTTTTGCTACTTGGTGGCCCAACATCACAGTGTGTCAGTGCGAGTAAACAGAGCAAGTGGCTGCAGAATTATAATATCCAACAGTCGTTTTTTGAGCTCGCTATAAAATCATCAGCAGCACCACGGCTACCACAGCATTAAACATGCCGGCGAGTTTGTTCTCGGAGATGGAGCGCGCGAGTAGCGGCGCTACGTCGGTCGTCAGCGCGAACTCGGTTGTCTCGAGCAACGGCTCAGCTGGTGGAAGCACGATCGAGGAACAACGCGCCCTTCAACTGGCATTCGAGCTGTCGATGCTCGGACTCGACCAGGGCAGCGCCAATGGTGGCGTCAACGGGGTCAACGGTAGCGTGGGCGGACCTGCTGCCGGTATTGGAGTCGGCAGTATGGGCCAGGATTCAGACCCGCTGCAGCAGACATCGAGCAGCGTGTTCGAAGAGGCCAGATCGAAGAAGAGCCAGAACATGACCGAGTGCGTGCCGGTGCCCAGCAGCGAGCACGTGGCCGAGATCGTCGGACGACAAGGTGAGTGCATCCGCTGCGAGTTGAATCTCTGATGTCGGGAATTCGCGAGATGGTTCTTGGAATTTCGATCCTTTTCAGGGAGTCGGTATTGTGTCGTTGAGATTTACATTGCCATCGCCTCAACGTCGTTGTAAACAGATATACTTGATTAATGTTTCCCGTTTGATCTGGCATATATAACAGACTTTACTTCATTGTCAATCAAATTGCATTTATCGAAAGTTCTATTTCTGGCCGCACGTGTGCCGTTTTCCAAGAGTCAGCGGTTCTCACGAAAAATCAAGAAGCTTCGAATCGTTGAAAAAAAAAATTCGAAAAAACGAGAACACATTCTCGAGAAATTTGGTATAGTCACCACATCCTCGCATTATATATACGAAAACACGTGTTTTTAAAAATAAACGCACACATCATATACGAGGAGGTGAACAACCGAATAAAATCACGCGAATCTTTTTGTTCTCCTAATACTTCTCTTTGCACGCACGGACGGCAATTTCACGCATAGTTCACGCGGTGGAAAAATCTTTTCCTACAAGTACTCGCACCTCGAGAATATAATGTGTGTATGTACAGGTTAGTTTTTCGTCGGAGCCTGATGGCCGGCTTCTCCGAAGAGTTCAACCCATCCCATACGAGCATTGACGCACGTACTTAGCCGCGCTGTCTTTATTCGATTTTTTTTTTCTTGTATTCCTCCTTTTTGCTTTTCTCTCTCTCTCTTTCTCTCTTCCGCGCCGTATACCACGTGTATCAAATACTGATTCGAGGCAAGTCAGGATAAGCGATTCGAGCATGTCGAGAGAATTACGAAACCAAACAAATAATTAAATCTCAATTTCGACACTTGTCGTCGTTACAAAAGTGAATGTCAGGGTCGACGCTCGCGAGTATTATCACCTCGAACACGGAGGAGGAAAAAAAACCCCATCCTTGTGCTTTCGCCGAACGTTAGATCGGAATATATTATAATATATGAGAGAAAGACGGGCCTTCGAATTCCGCGGAGCGTAAGTATTATAGAGAAAAAAAAGAAACCGTCACTCGCGACATTGACCAGAGGCTCTCTCTCTCTCTCTCGTATATAGCCGCGGTCATGTGAGCAACGCCGCTCACCGCGAAATATCTCTCGCGAGCGAGCGAGCGCCGGCCTTGAACTCGCGATTCGGGAAAAAATCTTTGAGTCGTGCCGCTGACGATTACGACCTTTTTTGTGGGAGTATGTATATATAGACGCTTTTTCCAAGGAAGAGATCGATCGGATTTCTGTATACGGGTATTTTGAATATTCAACGATTTATTATATTACGGCGAGGATCAGGAGGAGACCGTTTCCTCTCTTTGTTGTGGAATAAAAGAATCGCTCGATCCTCATTTATATATAGGTATATGTACTTGGAACTGTCAACATTTTCACGGTTTCTTGTATATTGCCAGTAACTCTGCGCGGCTCTTATCTATATATTATATGATTCAGTGGGCAATCAAGCAGGTTTCTCGAGTTTACATAATCGTGAGAAATTTAAATACTACTACACACGCCGCGTGAACTCCACGTTTTTCCAATTCATAATTCGTCTAATATTTAAACATACTATCTCGACCTTCGGCTCACGTGTACACCTATAGTAAAGCGTATATATACCTACGAGAATATCGTTCGAGAAGTTCGGCCCGTGTTTACATCTGCCGGCTTCGGCGAAACGCGTGTATACACACATACACATGCAAGATAATAATGTATTATATCGCGCGAGTTTCGATATTGGCGAGGCCAACCATCGCTTTCAATTTGTCCGCTCGAGTTTCCATCGTCGAAAGCGTGAGGTATATTAGTATACACCGTGTAAAAAAAATCTTAATCGAGATGAGGTAAGCAGGCGCGAAAAGCTCAGCGCGTAATCCGATCCTGAAAGAAAAAAAATATATATATGTACCCTAATTACTGCAAAACGAGCCGATGTACGGTGGACACACCTGCTTGGCGAAAAAAAACAGGTGCGCGCACGAGCCTCCTCTTGGAAAGTGCTGCGTATGTATAAGCGTGCGGTCCTCATTATGAAACGGACGATTTCGCCCGTCATAACGCGAAATTGGCAGATGCTGACTATACGCCGTTGACGGAATTAATTTTCGCACTCGCGCCGGAAATTTGTATAACTACAGAGAGAGTGACCGGATAACGTCCACGTATACTGATATTGGATTCTCGCGAGTATATTATATATGTATTTCACTCGTGTGTTTACAATCGCATATATAGAGCTCGTCATTGAACGTCTCTTCCTTTTTACTTAAATAGTGACTTAAAAACAAGCATCTTCGACCTTATAACATTTTTCATTATTGACCGTTTTGTTTACGCTTCCTCGCGTAAAGATCTGTATCGCGCTCGTAAAGTGCGACAAAGGGGAACACATCGTGACGAGACGGACAGCAAATATATATATATAGAGTAAAAAAAGGCACACGAATGAAAACGAGAGCGCAGCGCAGTAGCTGCAGTATATACAGCAGCGTTTAATTCGCTCGCGGTAATTAACTTTTGTCGCCCATATTCGCTCGCTCGCGCGTCGTTTGCGGTGCGCCGAGTTCGGTTATTGCTCGCTTTCCGGCTAATTCGTTCTGAGATTTCCCGGCGATTTATATGCGGTTCTCAGGTTGAAATTGATGCTCAACAGGGCGTAACGACGATCATTTATGAAAACAATGTTTATCTTACGCGAAGAGCTATTTTACGAGGAAACGAGTCAATTGAATCGTATATAACTCACGTCGTATTATAAAAGAAGAAAAAAAACATGTAAACTCGCCAGATTACGCGTATAATAATATCAGCCTCGACTCGCATAATTATACGCGATTTCCTTATCATCTCTGCGAAGAAAAAATAACAGTATAGAGTCTCTCGATATAAAAGAAAGCAAATCACTGCGGTGAGAGTGAGGAAAGGGGATAGAGAAAGAGAGAAAGAACTCTCGCGGATAAATATGCGCGCAGAATGGCAGAGGCTCGATTACGCGTGCCATTGACCAATCCTACCACGTATCCCCGGAGCGCCGTCGTCGTCGTCTCTTCCAGCCGATGACATCCGGTCGTTGTGTGTGTGTGCGTAATCTCTTTCTCTCTGCTGCTGCTGTTGATTTGCTCTTTTTTTCTTTTTGCTGCTTTTCCCTTTCGAATTTTCGAAACTCGACACATCGAAACGATTATGAATGAGCGATGAACTACTGCTCCCAATTCGAATTATGTCTACTGATAGACTATAGTCTGCCTGGAAATCTTTTTTTTCTTTTTTGGACGTCGCGAGTAATATACTCGTGGCTTGAATAGCTGATATTCTCAACTCGATATTCCGGTAGCATATATATGAGTGTGTATTTACATCGAAACGATATGAACAATGATGAAATAGTTTATTTAAACATGGAAATATAATCTCGCGTATCAAGAATTAAAATTCGTGAAAAATCGGATCTATCACAAGCGCGCATTGTTGATTTTTAAAATTTCCTCGAAACGTTCCAATGAAAATTGGCAAATATCCAAAAGCCAGTAAAACTCCTCTCTCTCTTTCTCTCCTCGGCAGCGGCAGCACGTGTATTGACATATTTTCAAAATAAACCCTGCCATTACTTTACGTAACAATACGCAGCAATTTCGCACTCAAAATCATCGAATACCATATCGTTTTTCTCACAAACACAAAAACACACACACACACACACACGACGTGTACATCATTACAATCTTGAGGAAATCTGGATAGACTCCCAGATGAACTCGCTCTATTACTCGCCGGTATAGCTCGGAATATAAGAGGATCGTTGACCTCTCTCGCGAGCGCTTGCGCACACCTTAATAACCGCCTTTACACGCCTTTTCTCATTATTTCCCTGGTCTACTTCTACTTATATACGAGACGATGGCACTGCTGCTGTACCTTTGTGCCCATCAGCGCGCGCTTTTTTCCTTTTGATTTTTCTCTCATCTTGGCCTTTGACGCTCAGCGCGAGAGCTTTTTTTAATGATCTCGTCTGAATATATATATACAACGCGTATCGGATCATATCATTCGTTAATTAAATACAGAAGATGATGCTGTACTAATATATACGAAAACTTATAGAGTTAAAGCTAAAGTTTTAAAATACAGTTTATCGCACTGTATATATACGAGCGTAATAATTAACTCGACTGAGGTCAGTCCGCAATAAAACGTCAACTCTAATACTAGCTCTCTCAGTCACGCAAAAATACATATACATATATAGTTTATCGGCCGGCAACAAGGTAAACGCGGGCGCGCGCGATATTTGAAGAGCGATAACGCGAGTCGGTATATATGTGTGTGACAGAGACGGCATTTAAGCGCGCGAAAAGACTTGTGTCTTGTATACGTGTATATATGTATATATATATATATACGCGGTCGAGCTCTTCTTTTCTAACGGTGTCAATGTACGTATATGTATATACAATATATAAGCTGCTTCTCTCGCGTATTCGAATTCAAGCCTCGTTCGAGAATCGAGAAGCGTGATTTCGTACTTCCGGTCGACCTCGTCGGCCATCTCTTTCTCCGCTGACTCTTTTTGCAGATACGCATACATTTCACTCACCTATAATATATATATAACAATAAAATAAATATCGACGTGTTCCTGACAAGTTAATTTCTTTTCTCTCGCAATATTACTTTCCGATGACTCCACATCAAAATCGTCAATTATCATAATACATATATTTCACACAGCACATCGCGCGAGAATATCTCCTTATAATTTTACATAAACAAAAGCTATCTACACACCCGCTCGCGGTAATTGTTTGTTTGCGCGATGACTTAACAAGCCGGCACACACACTATATACCTCGTATCGTTGCGCTGGTGTACAACAGCAGTGTCGCCGCCCGCGAGTCCTCGCGAAAGTTCGACGTACGCTACTGCTACCCCGATCGATAAGAGATACTAGCGCGCCGTCGTGTGTGCTATATATGTATAACCTAGTCGTCGCTGAAAACTTTTTCGCATTGTACACGAGTGTCTGTGCTTATATATACATAAGGGCGAGGTGTCTGTGTTTTGTATGCGCGTGAGACGCTTTTCGGACAGAGAGAGAGAGTAGTGAAAACCAGTTTGGCGATAGACCTCGGTGTATGAATCACTCGCAGTGTATATGTATAGAGGAGGGGAATCGCGATTAGGCTAAACAAACGTAGAATATTATAGAAGCATGCGCGTCATACACGTTTTTCTTCGTATTGCATAACAACAGAAAAAAAGTGCGCTCCAGCATCCTTCACCCCTAGAGCTTGCGCTATCGATTTTCGGCTCGAGCCAAGTCACGTAGACTGGGAGAGCGCATACATATAAAATATCCATCAGAAACTCACACACAAGCACAACCACGGATTTATACGCAGCGCGAACTTTGGGGAGGTGACCGCGCGCGCGCGCGCCCGAGGCCGCTGAACCCCTAGGATCAATCAATGCTGCACTCCGGTCTCTTGGCTATATATTCTTTGGTTGACCCGTTATATGCTGTATATATATATGTATAACACAGCAGTAGCAGCACAATCGCGTCGAGCCAATAACGACTTTTAATGAGTTTGATACGCCGTTCTGTTATGAGGATGTGGCTATTTATTCAGCTCTCTCTTCTCTCTCTCTCTCTCTTTACGTCGTGCTGTCTCTATATATATAACACATGTGTGCGGTTGCACGTACGAGTTTTCGTTTACCTGTGCAAAGATCCGGAGCGGGTCAGAGAGCGTTTCTAGAAGCGGCAGCACAAATTCAATTAGCAAAATAATGAGGAAAGCCAAGAGTCGAAAAAAATTAACGCAATTATTCCGTCACGCTAACCCAAAAGTCGCTATTATCGTCGCTCCACATAAACATCGGGATATATTGATTTCGCACTTATCTAGACTCCAGAACAAAATCGACTATATTGCATATACACAGAGTCGACCGGAAGAAGTAATGAGTTGCTCCGCCGTCGCGCCACCATCTCTCTCTCGCTATGTGTTATACGCAAGCGCGAGTATATAAGGCCGATGATGACGTTACGCTCAGCTTTGGGACGACGCTCTTTATAACGTATCTTGCACGAGGATTAGAGAGAGAGAGAGAGAGCACATGCCGAGAAACGCGTGGGACTCTATGTAATGTCTCACTTCAATTGAAATCTTGCGCGAGAATAAAGTCCTCGCGTTATTCAAGGTCCCGAATAAAATGGGTTCGAAATATCGTGAACGCATTCGCGCCCTTGTATGCGCGTACATACACATAATAGAAATCGCTTTCATTCGTAGACCTCATGCAGAGCGACGCCTCTTTTTTTTCAAGAAACTCTTTATTGCGCTGCTCTTGTTTCTTTCTCTGCTCTTTCTCCTCTTCGCCGTGTGAACGTCGTTATCGCGCTTTGCCAGTGCCGTCTGCTGAGTTGTGGGGATTCCACAGCGTCGGGAGATTTTTTTTTCGAAAGCGCGGCGGTGTCGTATTTTCGGTGCCGAGTTTTTCTTTTAGACACGCTGTGTTGTTATTTTGATGCACCTTCGAAGCTGCTTGACGATGTTCGATTTTTATTCGGATTATAAAAACGTGGAATCATTTTATCAATAAAGACGTCAGGCGTGTTATCAATGACGATAATAATGTCTAAATTGGAAAAGATTTCTGCGAAACTATAGCCTTCTATTTGTACAAATTCAATACGATAAGGGGGAAACAAACGCAGCGACACAACAATAACAAAAGGGAACAAGTTTCAAGCCAGCACGTGATTGATTCCTCGAAATCTTTCAATAGTCGCGAGAGTCATTGTGCGTATACTATATACATGTTATACTACACAAGAGCAGCAGTAGCAGCAACAATATTCGCTTTTGAAGAAACTCGGTTACGAAATTTGTTGAAAAAAAAAGAAACGATATGCTTCTGCGGTCGGAAGCAGCCCATATACACTCGTACTTACAACCGCAATTGAAGACAAAAAAAAAATATCCTTTCTTTCGAATCGAAGAACGACGACACTGTCTTCTTTCTTTCTCCGATGCAGTGCCGAAAAATCGCGCAGAAAAACTTCCGCCAATTTGGTCTCTTCGACGCGCATACCTGGAAAGGCGCGTCTCTCTGGAGAAAGGAGTAGTATAGAGCGAAACCGCCGAACGGAACGCGCGCTTCTTTTGTCAGGTGACCACAAAATTGAGAGTTTCCGGCCGAGTCTCTTTATATTTTTCGTCGGACGCGAAAAGCTGCTTCTATATACTTCGGGAATTTCGGACACCGGTGAGAACCGAAGATGTTATATTATACGCGGGTCAACAAACGAATGATTATTACCCGCTGAGAAAGATATATATAATGGCTTGTTCCGCTCTCGTTTTTTACTCTCTATATCGTATACCGGACTGCAGCAGTTATTGAACGAAAATTGTTTACGCTTTTATGATGGGTGTAGAGCTCGTGCGGTTGAATTTTTTTTCCTGTTTGGTCCGCGTATATAAGATGTTCTTACGGATCGTAAACTATATAGCGGTCCGACGACCTTTTCGCCGGGGCGCGTGCAAACTTTGTCGCGAAGTGTCGTGGGAGGACGAGGAGAGACTGTTGTTTGGCTAACTCTTCTGGGGATTATCCGCGTTGAGTTTCTTCTTCGGCGGCAGCCGTTGCTTTATTGTTTTAGGATCCTCTGAAATATTTCCTCACGAAACAGTTAATTGCATCGGGGAGCAGAGGAGATTAGTGCGTGTTTTCTTTGAAGGACGTAGTATACCTATAGTGTATACACCTGGTATATATATGCTATGAAAGGTCGTCGCTGCAGCGTGTTTTTACTACTGCCTTGCTCTTGCCGGTGTGTATTATAGTCGAGAATAACAGCGTTTTAAATGTTGTTTCGGCCGATTGAATATTGACTACTGCGGGCTGTGTAGAGCTCCCTTTTTTCTCTTATTTACTTTCAATTTTTTATTTTAACGTAAGTGACTACACAAATCTTCTCTGTTCTCTGAGATATACTTATGCGTATATTTTGTTAATATTAGCCATTAAAACACACTTTCCCGCCAAAAAAAATCATCGACAATACTCAACTAATTTCCCCGATAACGAATTCGGCACCGCAAACAAATCTCGATATCCATCTATATAACCCCCAAAAAAATAATTATCGTCCTTTACG